>CAJHQQ010000857.1:0-135256 GCA_905132885.1 Moricandia moricandioides | reverse complement strand
GCTGTGAATTTTGAGTGAAGTTACTCCTTTGACCAGCACCATAGGAGTTTGACGTGAGTGTGTTTTTATGTTTTAATAGGGTAATAATATAATAAATAAACAGCAATCAAATTAACCCTTTTTTCTAACACACAATAAAATAATACTCTTGTCAAGAGAGATCGGGTGTAGTACTTAAGGATCAAATCAACAGAGAACAATGTCACACAATAGATTTCTTATTTTTAAAGGCTGATCTTGGTAACTATATATATTGGTAGCAAGTAATCAGGTCAAGGAAATATTCCTTATTAGAAGGCATAGATGCAATATGAAAATATGCTAGTAATGTAAATATGGAAATATGCTAGATCTAGGGTTTCAGGCAAGTGGATTATAGTAGATAGAAGTTAAAGTTATTTAATCATAGAACTCGAAATCTAATGAAAAGACACCAGCTCTCGCATGCGCGCCTAATCTATTGACAAAGTCCAATGTCTCAGCTCTCGCTTGTTGACACGGAATGACCGTTGATCGATGGCAATGATCTTGCGTCGATCGATGGTTTCTTGAATCAAGTGTTATGACCTAATTCGATAAGTTCACTAGATTGACTAAATCAACTCTCGTTTGTTTCTAGCAACCTAGCTCAACAAACAAGATTCCGGTAGAAAACCATGATCTCGCTTACGCCTAACTATCATATTATCAGGGTTCTAGTTAACTACTCTAGAACACAAGCAATAAACACAATTCTATTAATAGATCTAATAATGACCTTAACAAATCTATTGTTTGGCTAATCCATCAGTACCACTAATAAACCCTAAACATAGTTGACAATTACTCAGACATAATTAAATTAAGAAGAATAAATGAATAAAATGCATAGATAAAATAATGGGTTTTCAAAGCACACTTTAAACATAGAATACACTAGCACTCCTCACTCGCACACCTAGAATGGTGCAATACATAAAGTATAAATAAAACCCTAAACTCTAGGTCAAACTCGTCCAAGAGTTATCTTGTAATCTTGTGTCATGTCTCTAACTTGGGCTTGAAAGTCGGTTGTCTGCGAACTGGACATCGATCGATGGCAGCTGTGCAACATCGATCGATCTTAGTCATGTAACATCGGTCGACGCCTATGTTGTGTCGTCGATCGATGGTAATCTCGTACTTCAATTCTCTTCAATGATCAGCTACGGATTAATCCTCTTCAAATGCTCCAAGTATCTCCATATATCTCCAAAACGTACCTGGACCTGTAAAGATCTCAAAACATAGCCTAGACACACTTAACAGACCCTAAATAGAGCCTATAACATGATCTAAAACTGGTAATAGATAGGCTATATCAACTCCCCTATACTTAACCTTTTGCTTGTCCTCAAGCAAACAAGCTTGTGAATGATGTTTTGAAAAGCGAAGACTCACATATTGTCTAAGTATAACTGTCACCTTGCTTTATTGCAACCACATCCTATAAACCCAATCATAGAGAAACTTTATATACCATATTCTAGTATATTAACCAAATCCATTCTACCAACAACTTAGCAAATACTAGTCTGACTCGCCACTCTACTGATTTCATTTCTTGGCATAAAATAAAATGCAGGCTTTACCTTGAGAGTATCGATCAAGGGACACATGGACTCTAACCTCTGCAAGTATCTGAACACCAAGGTCGCCTTCTCTGGTTCATTTCCTCTCTCTCTCTCTCTCTTCTCACTTCTTCTCAGTCAATGTCTCCCTTGTTTTGAGGTTATCATTTTATTTTTTTTAATTGACTGAGATATTTGGATAGGTTTCCATGAATAAAGCCCTAATGGTTTTTTTCCACCAGATCATTTTCACTTCTTTTTCACATTTATATATTTCTAGGATCATATGAATCAAGCTTTAATGGTTGTAGCCACCAAATCATGTTCGATTCCTTTTTTAAACTGAAGGGGATAGAGAGGGGAATCAGAAGCACACAGACTTTTACCTTCCAGACTTGCAGAAGGGATCCGATCCAATGTATACCAAATCTCAAAGCAAGCAAATAATGTCAGTATTAGTGTTGGAAATCAGCTTCGATTCCTCCAAACTTTCTAAGCAAGTGTGATATAGTGCCAGGATGATCAACTTTGGTATCTCTAGTCTCTGTTTTTAATCTTAAAGGAAAAGATTTCATGGTGAATGGGCAGCGAGTGAAACACTATTGGACTAGAGCTGAAATTCTGCATACTCAAACCACGCGTCTAGAGATGCATGATCCTGTATGATGAGCCCATTCCCCATTAAGCTAACAACTTTAAATAAGCGCTGAATTACTAATATAATAATATATATATAATGATAAAAATAAACAAACCAAAAGAAAAATTTATATATTAGCAGTAATACTTTAATAATGAATAGATATTTAATAATTACCTATTATTAATGCAATTACTAAAATCTAAACTAAATAAGGAGTCACCGATCAGACCGTCGATCGATGCCCCTATATTGCCATCAATTGACGCTCGTGCGTCAGGTAGATTAACTCGACACGACCCCGATTCATAAAACACTTTTCTCCAAACCGCCAAAAACACACACACGAGTTCTACACCTGATTTCTCTCTGAATTTTTGGCCAATTTTGCTCATTTTGGAGCCTAATCCACACGAATTCTACACTCTCAACCTGTTCCACTCTTTAAAACATTCAATTTTCAAGATATGTTCTCCAAAACTCTTAGTTTAGGGAACTTTTTAGGTTTGAAAAAAAATCAAATTTTTGGTGGTTTTAGTCAGAATGTAGAACAATTTAGGCTGTTGGAGTACTATATTAGGGACTATCTATCATTTTTACACATGATTTGAACGATTTGAGTTGGTTATTTTCGATCTTGTGAACACTGATCCGCGACACAGCGTCGGTCGATGACCATTCGACTCCATCGATCGACGGCTATTAGGTCTTGTCGATCGATGACCATGCGGCTACATCGATCGACGGCTGTTACTTTCACTTCAGCATCGATTCTGATTTGTGCTTAGTTTTGTTATATGCAGATGGGCGAGAGGAGGACTAAGGCACGTTACGAGGTTGGTGGTCCTAGCGCTCCACCACGGGTTCCTTCATGCCGAGACCCTTGGCCCAAGGAAGAGGAGGCTCTCTTTATGACCTTCGAGGACTATCCACACCCTCGAAGATCTATGACATCGAGGAATGCACACTGTCCCCTGAATGAGGAGTGGGACGATTCGACAGTCTCTATTACAACGCCTGGCAAGGCGTCACAATCGAGCCAACCAAGTTCGCTGACAAGCGAACCTTGAAGAAACTGGGGCTATAAACTGACTTCCGACAGATGTTGCAGGAGCTCGGATTAGGCACTATGGCTACTAAGCCATATCCCCTCTACCCTGACCTGGTGAAGCAGTGCATCTCCACAGCTCAGGTTCTCTACAAGAGCCCCAGGGCGAAGTTGGCACATGAGGCCACCCTGACCTTCTTCATCAGAGGAATCCGGTACAGGATCCCCAGCCCAGAGCTGTGCAAGATCTACAGCTTTGACATCGGTACCAGTGCTTGTCCATTTGCTCCTTTTCCTGGTCTTCCTTCTTTCTGAGGCCTCATCGGGACAGGCCATTTTGACTCAGGCTCAGCCACTCAGACGGAAGCCCGTCATCCACCCTGTGATACTTTCTGAAGGTCCTTGCCAACACCCTGTTTAGCAAGATGGAACCCAACAAGGTTCGGGTTCAGGAGCTGACACTTCTATACTATTCCGTCAGGGAATTAGTTGGGCTCGATGACGTGCTCTCTGTTCCACCAGAGACCGATCAGCAGGTGAACATGGGAGCTATATTTGCGGAGCATCTGGCATCCCTGAAGGACAAACCCTTCCACGGTTCTGGCGCGAAGAGGGAGATGATAGGGAGCCTCCTAACACCGATCTTCACCTTTCTTGACATCAGCCTCGAGGGAGCTTCGGTGGAGAGAGGAATGCACTTCATGGATGAGGGTTACCTGACGAGGGCCCAGCTGAAAGAGGGACGCTTTTGGTCTTTTGTGGATGACGACGGACTGAGGATGATACCATTACCGCTGCGAGAGGTGACAAACTTCTCTAACGATCTACAGCGCCTCGCGTTCCACCCAGCTGAGCACCACATCCACACTGCACCCCTCAGAGTACAACGCAGAGGAGATCTCTTCCTAGCACACCCGGTCGCAGCAGCAGGAGTAAACGAGCCAGCACAGCCGCCTTCACCTCCTCCAGCCTTCCCCGTGATTCCAGTGCTGCCCATACACAACCATGGTACTTTCCAGTGGGTCATGGTGGACGTGCTTCGAGCTATATAGGCCAGGATAGAGACCATGTCACGATTCCAGTGCTTCAGCAGTCCCAGGACACGAGCCAGATCACCTCCAACACCACAACAGCAGCAGAAGTACCAGGATACGTCCGGTGAGGAGTAGTCTTTTCGATATTCCTTTCTCTTTTAGTTCATCTCCCTTTCAGACTTTACATATGTTTATTTTATTTTTGTTGCATTTCTACTTTCGACTACTTATTTGTTTATCACTGTTAGATCTTATTTTCACCATGTGTTTGAGTGTCTAACAGAGCTAACCTAGAGAGAGATGATCAGAATGGAGAGTAGACACACACGATTCAGTCTGACTTCCTGCCATCGATCGACGCCTACTTGTTGCTATCGATCGATGGCGTTCGAACATAGCGTAACGAGTTTTTAACTTTATCTATATTATTACCTAATTCAATATATATTCTAAATATGAAGGTATCCCGACGGCTCGAATTACCCATCGATCGAAACCACACATTCATTATCAATCGCCGATGATGATTTACCATCGGTCGATGCTCACATACTGCCATCAATCGATACACCTAAAAGTTTTGGTATATTCGACTATCTCTAACCTTGTTTACTTATGATTTATTTTCTCATAACCAATCCGTGGCGGATTACACTGGGACAAATGGTGTAATTTAAGTCTGGGAGAGGTTTTCTAATGCTATTTGATTTTTTTGAATGTTATTTATATCTATATAAATTTTTCAAAAAGTTTTATTGAGTCAAGAAGAGGACTATAATCAGAAATATACTATTGACTAACACACTTTAGCACCATTCCTAGAAGGTTATTTGCAGAGATTACTAGAGATACCAAAGTGGATCATCCTGCCACTATATCACACTTGCTTTGAAAGTTGGGAGGAACCGAAGCTGGTTTCCAACACTAATCCTGACATTATTTGCTTGCTTTGGGATTTGGTATACATTGGATCGGATTCCTTCTGCATGTCTTTAAGGTAAAAGTCTGTGTGCTTCTAATTCCTCTATCTCTCCCCTTCAGGTTAAAAAAAGGAGTCGAAGAGGATTTGGTGGCTACAACCATTAAAGCTTGATTCATATGATCCTAGAAAGAGATAAAAAAGGTCAAAAATAAGTGAATATGATCTGGTGGCAAAAACCATTAGGGCTGGATTCATGGAAGCCTATTCAAATATCTCAGTCAATTAAAAAATAAAATGAGACACTGACTGAGAAGAATTCAGAAAAGAGAGAGGAAAGAAATAAGAGAAGGCTGCATGTGTGTTCAGATGCGTGCGTCCTCCCTGAGTAATTTTGTATACCCATGCCTCCTTTTGCGGATGCAGGTAAGGTTGTTTGTGTGGACCGAAGTGCGAGGCTATAAAGACCATCGGGAAAGGGTAACTTGAACATGGGTAATGTTTGGGAAGTTTTATAAAGATATTATTCTTATAGACAAAAATATGTTAAGTATTTAGTCTCATATTTCATTGATAAGGTGACAATGTTTCTTCGTTACATCCAATAAAATTTGACTCGATCTTTACTTAAAACTTTGAACGTGTTTTTCAAATATTTTTGGGATATGGTATTTCAATTTGGTATCAGAGCGGGGTAGGCCAGTCAGTTCTGTCCTGGCTGGCCGCTTTTCAAAAATTGGATTTGTGGGTAAGGCTGGAAAGAAACCGATAGTCTATGTCTCGCGCGAAGGATGGGTGGTATGATGTTTCTAGGGTATATCTTAGTATGTGTTTATAATTTGATTGCTTACCAAATGGCTACGCGAAATTTAGTTTGATAGCGGCATGAAGTTAGTGAAAACTAACTTATGTCTTGTTAAAGATGAAAAAGTGTCATCGACCAGGTTGTTCATAAAGTAGGAAATGTGGGTATAGGGTTTGTTCGGTCAGCAAGACAAAATGTTCTTAAAGTCGTGTGCGATGGATCAAGATATGTCATCTTTAGTGAAGGAGCGGATACAATGGTAGATAGTACGAAGCAATAGGCGATATGGATTGTTGGTTCAGTAACTGGAAAGCTAGGATTGTGAGTGATGCTAAGTGTTGGATGTTCGTGTTGTGGTTTAGCACACTTACTGGAAGCTTAATGGATTGATGAAAGTTTAACAAGAACGTGTGTGTGGTTAGTAGAACATGGTACTAGGGGTTCACAATGTGGACGTAAGGATGGAGTTATATCACTTGTTAGTGGTGTGGTGGTGAATTCCAAACTTTGTTCGACTTCGGGTTTAGCATTCTTTGTGTGGCAGGAAATCGCCCAACATTGGTCACATAAGAATGAGTTCGAGGACGGGATCAAATTTTGCCGTGCAGCATAAATGGTGATTTTCAAGTCGCATGTCATTTATCAAGATGTTTTAGTGCTGGTGGAAAGCGTGTACATGTTAGGTAAATGGTACACAGTAAACCTTAGAATGGACTTATTTTGCATTACCGAGCTAACATGCATTGCAAAAGATGGCAAGTTAGATTGAACGGGGAAAAAAACATAATATTTCAAGGAGTAGGAAATGGTTTGAGATTTCAGTAGCACCAAAAATAAGAACGAAATAGATGGTGAAGAACGAGCGCAAAGTAATCTGAGGACCATCGTGGAATCGAGAGATGAGCAAGGAGAGGTGTTGATCAAAACTTCAGTGCGGTACAGTTGCTACGAAAGCAAAAAGTTTTTATGGAAGTTAAGCAAGTGCAGTTTTAGAACATGAGCATTGGGTTCTTAGGCTACTTGGCGCCCAAAGGAAGAGTGGTGCGAATATAAGAAAGGTCATGACCACTGCAATTTTCTGTTGACAAAGGATCCAATAAAGATCAGAAACTTCGTCGGATTAGCGGGTAATAATTGACAACTTGTAGAAGGTGTTGCAATTGGTTGATTTATTGAATGGGTTGACGGAAAAAGATGTTGAGTATGGTGAGCGAGAAAATGAAAGGGAAGTTGTGTGGTTCTGAAAATGCGGCGGATGAGTATGGCAGTGATAGTATCATCCATGTAAGAATGCTTATGCATTGATTCATCAAAGATCTGACTTTGGTGTTTCAAGTTTTAAGAGAATTTGATAGCACCTATCTGTTTTGATGGTTGAGGAAGTAGAAGGGATGAATGAGCTGTTGAGAATGTTGCGAGTAAATGTCGTGACATATGAGATGAGTGCACAGAGTGAAGAAGCATTTATCAAGTTGACTTACTAGCTCTGATCATAGTAGCGCATGGAAGCGTTGTGAAGTACAAGAAGTCAAGGATAAGACCGCAATGTCAGCCGGAGATTAACCAAGACAAAGAAGATGAATGGAGATAGTCCTCACTGAGTAATTTTGTGTACTCATGCCTCCTTTTGCGGATGCAGGTAAGGTTGTTTATGTGGACCGGAATGCGAGGCTATAAAGACCATCGGGAAAGGGTATTTTGAACTTGGGTAATGTTTGGGAAGTTTATAAAGATATTATTCTTATAGACAAAAATATGTTCAGTATTTAGTCTCGTATTTCATTAATAAGGTGGCATTGTTTCTTCGTTACATCCAATAAAATTTGACTCGATCTTTACTTAGAATTTTCTACATGTTTTTCAAATATTTTTGGCATAGGTTGTTTCACTAGTGCCCTAAATTAATCTTCACAAACCAAATCAGTTTTAAAGATCGCTTTTATTATTATTGTTATAATTCATCTAGCCTTAATTCGAAGATAGTAAATCTATTGTGCAATCTTAGAGTCTCTGTGAATTCGATCCCTAAGTACTACACTGAACCTCTTATTTGAGAGAGTAAAGTGGGAATATAGAGTTCATTTGAAAGTGAAATAAAACCCCACATCATGTACCTTAAGGCTCCGTCCTTTGAGTGTTTTGTTTTTGTGTTTTTGAGTCTAGGATTGAGTCTAGACTGTTTTTGTGTGCTGTTAGGTCCCGGGCGTGACTGGGGAAGTAGAGTCATTGCATTGCGTTCATGTCTAGGTTATTGCATTGCATTAGTAGTTGCACGTTTACTCTTCCGCATTGATTGTTTGCGTGCATATTTATTATGTGATTGTGTGTTGTGTGTTTGAGCATGGGCTGAAGGGGGGTTGTTTTTTATTTTGGAACTCACTGAGGAAGGTCGATTACTCACGCCCTCTTCTACTATGCAGGTAACCTTAGAGGGTCAGACGTTTGCGGGGTGTAGTGGACGAGGCCAGCGTAGTTTTCCGTTGTTGTTTGCAAGGAGCAAGATGCTTATGTTTTCACTCATTTTGTTTTTCATGGGTACTCGTTTGACTTGATATTTTCTCTTTGTTGTTGTATTTTGAGGACTCTAGTCGAGTTCCCGACTCTGAAAAATAAATAAAGGTATGTTTGTTGTATAAAATCCCCGTAGATCGCTGATACTTAGTTTTGTCCGAACTTAACACAACTCTCGACCAAGGTACGGGTTGGCAAGCCTTAGGCTGAGGTCGAGAGGGGCGGTATCGTGGTCGGACTAGTTGAGACATTGGATTTGTTCTAAAGTTTTGGCCGAACTGACTGTGGTACTCGCCAAACTGTAACGCTTTCGGGTCGTTCCGGGTTAGTCCGGCCTAAGGCGGTTCGAAGTTGTTACAGGCGGGTTCCCCTTTCTTCTTCATAATCTCCTAGTCTCTTTAGTCTCTCTTCCTAAATCTCATATATTCTCTTACAAATATCTCTTTGATTATGTCTCTCTTTACAAACAATTTCAAGACTCTCATCACCCTATTTGGGATTCACACACACACAAACTAGTAGAACTCTAATTGAACTCTCAAGATCTTAAATTTTTTTATGGTATCACAGCCAGGTTCATTAGAGCTTGGTTCTTGCTTTCGCTGAAGCTCAAAGCTCTCCTCCATGTCGCTTGAAGGCAAGAAGAAGCTTCATGGTCCAGGCGGCTGTTTAACCTCTACAAGAAGAAGGTGAGTTCATCCATGGTGTCCAGAAGCTTTTCTTGGTCGATCTACACTCTCTCATGTTCGTCCTTTAAGATAGAAGGTTAATGAAAGCAAAGGCAATGGAGCGGCCTAGCTAACCTCTCCCACAAAGCCATGTCCATATGATTCGTATTCATGTCCAAGAAGAAAGGTGAAAGCTTGTAACTGGTGTGGCGATTCAAACATGAAGAAATGTGGGGTATTTGACATGGAGGGTTTGAGAGAAAGTTCCATGGAAGAAGGACAGGTTGGGATCGACACAAACAGCTCATGTTCTTACCGTGTTCAATAGAGGTTCAAGGAATAACACTAGTTCCTTGGCTGTAAGGAAATCTCTTTCTCTTTTATTAAGCTTGAGTATATGAACTAAATGGTATATTGAACTGATTGTGATGTGGTGATGTGATTAAAAAACTGAGGATGTGTTTAAAGATTGCTAGATATGGAATTTTTAGAATCTGTCCAAGGATGCTTAAAGAGTCTTGTTTATTGTTTGAGAGTTGTGATGATTGCCTCGGTTTTATATTGATTGTATAGGATGCTAGATTAAATCTGCTCATGTTAGCTTTCATTGATAGTATCTTATATTAAGGTGAAGCATTGTGTCTTGTTGCTGCCTTAGGTTGATACGCTTAGATTCAAGTCTAAGATGTAGTTAAGGAAGAAGTTAAAAATGCTTAAGTAACTTGTCTTGAATCTGATAAGGTCTTGCTTGTACTAAGAGAGGTTGCCTGCAATGATGTGAACTTAATAATGCTTGTTTCAAACTGTTTCATAGCTTGTGGCATTGGAGATCAAACATGATGATTAGTCAAAGATTGATCCCAATGATATTTTGTCTTATCTTTGCTGGAGTTTGAGTTATGTTACAGATTCACAAGAGGTTAACTTTGTTCATTATCAATCCGAGTAGAAGAGGAAGACTTTTCACATTGTTAAAGTAATGCAGAGTGGTCGTTGGGGTGTGTGTGGACACACAAGGTGAGGTCATCACCTAAGTCTTGAGGAGACTGGTGACCTGAAGGCATTGGTGCTGAAGGGAAGGGTTGATCAGTGGTTGTATATGCAGTCCTTGAGATGTTGCACTCCTGATCTTAAAGCTCAATGAGGATCACTTCAAGCTTTAACCTATACTCAATCCAAACTTGAGGAGGGGATTTCATTGAGCTACCTGAAGTACCTAAGCTTAGTGACTTGTTTTCCTCCTTACCATTGCAAGCATACTGAAGAAGGAGCCAACCGGGTCTGATACATGGGAAGTTTCTCAGGAGCCTTAGCTTGTCCAATCAAAGGCCAGCATTCCTCAAAAACATTTTGTGGTATCAGAGCCAGGTTCATTAGAACTTGGTTCTTGCTTCCTCGGAAGCTCAAAGCTCTCCTCCATGTCGCTTGAAAACAAGAAGAAGCTTCATGATCTAGGCGGCTGTTCAACATCTACAAGAAGAAGGTGTGCTCATCCATGGTGTCCAGAATATGTTCTTGGTCGATGTACACTCTCTCATGTTCTTCCTTGAAGAAAAAAGGTTAATGGAAGCAAAGGAAATGGAGCAGCCAAGCTAACCTCTCCAACAATGCCATGTCCATTTGATTCTTATTCCTGTCCAAGAAGAAAGGTGAAAGCTTTCAACTTGTAAATGGTGTGGCGATTCAAACACGAAGACAGCTAAGGTCTATTACATGGAGGGTTCAAGAGAAATTTCCATGGAAGAAGGAGACGTTGGGGTCGACGCTAACAACTCATGTTCTTACCGTGTTCAATGGAGGTTGAAGGAACTAACACTAGTTCCTTGGCTGTAAGGAAATCTCTTTTTCTTGTATAAACTTTGAGGTATCTACCAGCAGCCCATCAAGGTTGGTGAGTTATGAAGAGAGGTTGCAATGGTTAGTTTGTTTCGGATCATGAAGCCTTCAAGCTGTCCAAGCTTGATCCGTGGAAGAGGTCTCAATCTTGAGGGGGAGTGTTGAATTTGCTTCAGTTATCAGAGAGAGTTTCAGTAGTGAGGGGTTCAAGTGGCGAGTTCAACAAGGGAGTTGACACGGTGTGTTTATTGTTCTAGCAGGGTATGAATATCCTAAACAATTAACTGTCAAATTAACCATTAATCCTAACACACAAAACAATATTATTGCTAAGAGAGAACATGTGTAGTATTTAGGGATCGAATCCACATAGGGCAATGGTACACAATAGATTTCTAAAGACTAAGCTAGGTAGATATATATATATATCAATAGTATTTAATCAATTCAAGGAAATATTCCTTATTAGAATCTGTATATGCGATATGGAAATATGCTAATAACGTAAATATAGAAATATGCTAATAACGTGAATATGAAAATATGCTACTAACTAGATGCAAATGTAAATGTGCTAGGTCTAGGATTTCAAGCCTAATGGATTATAGGGAATAGGAAGCATGGAAATGTAAATATTCTAGAACTCAAATATTAACTATTCTGACCATTTTTATCCAACTCTCGTAGCGAGCAAAAGGAAATACCATCCATCGACGGTTAAGGCCTGATGTCGATCGACTGTGAAATCAGAAAGAAGTGTGAACGAGATTTGATATGTTCATCAAGCTAATTAGACCAGCTCTCGCATGCGCCTAACAACCTAGTTCAATAGAGTCTATTCTGGCACAAAACCTACTCTCGTAGTCGTCCATGTCCTACTTTCAAGATCCTAGTTAGCTACTCTAGAATGTAAGCATTAAGCACAACTCAGTTGATGGATATTAACTTTAACCTTGAAATCCTACTTTTGAGCTAATCCATGATTGTTATCATTCAACCCTAAATCTAGTTGATAACTACTTAGACATAATTAGAGTAAGAGTAATAATCTGAATATTATGCATATATAAAATATTGTTCCATAAATTTCTAAAATTTAAGCAAATTTTCTTATTAACACATAATTATTTTTTTTTATAAATATTTGATGGGTAAAATTCTAAATAAAATTAATAAAATGATATGTTAAAATAATAATTTTATAAAATTATACATATAAAAATCTATATTTATTTGTAAATATACATCTATTTGTAATGTCGGATCAGATATCCGACTCTAAATTTTTTAGTATTTGTGGTTTGCTTTGTTTCTAACGGATATTAACTTTTAATATTTACTTTGTTTCGACGACTTACGGATATCTAGATTTTACGGATCGAATCAAAACAAATAACGAAGAAAATCAAATTTAATGATAAAAAATGCTCAGCCCTAAATTTTATAGAGTTAACTCTCCATAATTATTTAAAGATTTATCGATTTTTTATTTTAAGTTCTGGTTCTATAGTTTTTTAATCAACAAAATAAAAATAAAATATTAGAGCTTCTCCAATTTACTTCTGTATTTAACTTTAAATCTAACATAATTTTCGGAGTTGAGAAAGTAAACAAATTTGTATTCAATCATTACTAGTATATCATAAATCTAAAGGTTGCCAGCCTTATATAATATACTTTACGTTAATACATTTGTGCTTAGTCTGATTTATTACTGTAAAACATGAATTTATAATGCATTTCTCTTTGATAAATATCTAATTAGTACTCTATGATATTCAACTAAACAGTAATATTTATATTATAATTTGGAATGTTGAATAATTTTGTATAAATATTACTTTTGTCTAGTAGTCCGTCGCTTTTTATAGTCCAACAGTTTGATGCTAAAATATTGCTTTAGAGAATTATTCATAGGGAAATTAGAGGAAATAACCATTAAAAAAACAAAACGTAGTAGATAACATAACAAAGAAAGGGTTACAATATATCGTGTCTCATATGTATAACAAACAAAAATACCCTTCTACCTATAACTCTACTTCTACTCTCACATTATATGATATTTCAGACAGAAATAAATAAAAAGGATTTGATAAATTAATGGAGAAAAAATTATAACAATTATAAGTGTTTGATTCACATATTCTAGATAATCCGAATTTGTGATGGCAAGATTTTTGATCATCGTTGTCTAGGAATTTCAGGTCTGATCGGAGTAAGTCAGATTATGGTGGCCGCATGTGGAGGAAGAGACGGGAAGGACAAAACAATGATGGCGATCCGAAGAAGATGATTAACAGTGATATGAATATTCTATTCTATATTGCTCTATTTGTATGGAATAGAAATTAAACTTCATGTAATATAAACATTTCTATCCTTTTGATATGAATTGATAGGTCTAGAGTTCTGTCTAGACTTTTAAATGTTCATTTATATTTTCTAAATTTTTTTTGAACAACCAATATATAATCGTATAAAGTGTAATGTAAATGATATATAGTACTATTCTATTTCAAACACATAGTATAGTAAATTACAATATTTCATTTTTTTTTCTTCATTATTATTTTCTTTGTTTTTGGTGAATCATCTTCTCTCTTTCTTGTCTTTGTTTTTCCTCACCCCTCATCTTTCTCTCTCTCTTATGTACTAACTACTCTTCTTACTTCTCCACTTAGGTTTCCTCTGCATCTTTCTCTTCCTCTTCATCTTTTCCTTTTTGTTTTTCCTCACTTATATCCTCTCTTCTCCTACTCTTTCATTTGTTCTTTCTCATCTTCTCACTTTTTTTTTCTTTTTTTCTTTTGCCTCCTCCTCATCATTTTATTCTTCTTTATCCTTATTATTTTCCATGTTCTATTTTGCTAAATTTATTGATATGATAATAATATGAATTAGATGTGCTATATTATTTGATTAATAAATATAGTATAGTATATTAGATTAGTTAAGTGCATCGCGTCAAACGCATGAATCAACTTCTTCCTCATGCCATGTAATCTTCATTCTCCTCCCTTTTATTGCTATAAATCAATTTCCTCTTCTTTTTTCTCTCCATGCACTGTAACTATGAATGAACATTTTCTCTTCACTTCTTACTCGTATTCTTTCATTCTTCGTTCCTCATTTTTATTATCTCTCACACCTTATGCCTCCTCGTTCTCCTCTTACTCTTTTTTTCCTCCTTCTTCTCCTCCAAGTAAAACGATTATGTTTGTTAATATGATATTGGTATGAGGAGTATTTTATATTATTCTCAACGTATATAGTATAGTAAACTTTAAATTTTACATCACATTAGCGAACACACCCGCGGCTATAGAAAAATTGGTCTATTTCTGCTCCAAGTTTCTCATGTGCATCTTATGATAGATATGAACCAGCCTTAAACCATGTATCAATAATTTTCATGGCTATGTTACAACATTATGGTGGCCCATATGCTACGCCAAAAGTTCTGCAATCTCCTTTTATATTTTATAAGCATAATATAGTTGTTATAATATATTTATCTTCTTTTCTCTTTTTCGTTTTCTCTTTCTTATCTTTTAGTTGCAGTTGATATGAGTAATTTATTCTATACTATTTTGTTTAATAATATGATATAATGTAGTTTGTCGATTGTGTACATTACATCAAAAACATACACGCGCGGAAAAAAAGAAACTGGTACAACATTGTACAAAAATGTCACATCCTCCAACTACTTTATTATAGGGAAAATTCCATAAAAATACCCCAACTAAATTTCGTTAAGCTTTTTAATACCTAAACTTTTTCGATACCCAGTTTAATACCTCAACTAATTATTTTGCTCATTTTAATATACTAACTTTTAAAACTATGCTCATTTTAATGCCCAAACTTTATTTATTTTAATTAAAAATACTACAAAGTTTCAACAAAATTTTAAAAAAATCCAAAATCTAAGAGAAAATATGTAAATTTTCTAATTTTATTTTTAATATTTAGGAAATAAGGTAAATAAATTATCAGAATTTTTTTAATTTTTATAAAATTAAAATTTAATGTCAAAAAAATGAATTTATTTTCTATTTCAGAAAACAAACTAAATTCAATATTTTAAAATTTAAAATTATATCACGAAATTTAATATTATAAAAAATTTAGTTACTTTTATTTTTCAAACAAGCAATAAAATTAGAATTTTTGAGAGTATTTTGTAATTTTTTGAGATTTTCTAAGTTTCATTTGAAATTTATTAGTATTTTAACTAAATAAATAAATTCTGGGTAGTAAAATGGGCATAGTTTAAAAGTTTGTATATTAAAATGAGCAAAATAATTAGTTGAGGTATTAAACTGTATAGCGAAAAAATTGGGGTATTAAAAAGCTTAATGAAATTTAGTTGGGGTATTTTTATGGAATTTTCCTAGCTAATTGTGTTAACATACCGTATAGAGTTAAAGTACGATTGTAGAGTCTGATTAATTCTAAGAATTCGGATAAGTCAACAAGAACCGAAGCGTTGTTCTGTCCTCGATCGCTTTCACAGAGCTCTAGTGCTCTCTCGTAGCCATCGTTTCGTCCGAAAGGTTTCGTACTCGGTATGTCTCTTTAAGTCGACCCTCAGAAAAACCCAATCTCTATCCCTTCGCCAAAAGAAAAATAAAATAAAAATGCATGGGTTTGATTTCAAAGAGATTCAAGAGAAGATCTCCGAGAGCTTTCGTCCATGGCAACGATCCTTTCAATTCTGGGTTCGAGCTACGAACATCTACACTGGTTACAAGGTCTCTCTTCGATGGTATTTCTTTCATCTTTTTTTTTAATTAATCTAAAGTTTTCACTTTTTTTCTTATTTTTCTGAAATTGGTCTTTTTTTTCTCTGTTTTGCTTTGATTCAGTTGTGTCAATTTAAAGTGAGTTTGGTGAAAGACACGAAGAAACAGGAGGAAATGTGGGAGAGCCAACACGAGCAAGCCGCTGACAAAATCTACTTTATGTGTTCTGATCTTGGCGGATTCTTCCTTAAGGTGCTCCTTTAAAACTTTTTGCCATATCTTAAATATTAGTGTTTTGGCTTTATTGCATTTAATGGGTACATTGTTTTCTTGTGATGATTCGATTGCTTTACAATCTTGACTTTTTTTTTTTTGTTCTATGAATAGATTGCTCAACTTTTGGCAAAACCTGACATGGCTCCAGCTGCGTGGGTGAGAAAGCTTGTCACATTGTGTGATCAAGCTCCTGCGACACCATTCGATGCAGTTCAATGTGTTTTGGAGAAGGAGTTCGGTCAAAGCATTGGTGAAATCTTTGAGACATTTGATGAAAAGCCTCTTGGCTCCGCTTCTATTGCTCAGGTATTACAGTTCCTTGTGGGAAAGCTTTCCATTAGATAAGCATGCTTGAGTGAGAGTAAGTGATTGGAAGCTTGTCCATGGTGATAGACTATATATGGAACTATATATATGATGCATATCCGTTAATTTCTCTTGTAAGGTTCACAAAGCGAGAGTAAAGGGTAACAAGATCAATGTTGTTGTAAAGGTGCGCATTCAAGTATTCAACTAAAATTTTCCAGCTTTTTTCATTAGATTCTAATTTGATACCAACGTGCCTAGGTTCAACATCCTGGCATCGAGAAGTTGATGATGACAGATATTAGAAACTTGCAATTATTCGCCTTATACGTGCAGAGAACAGATATAAAATTTGACCTGCACTCTATAACAAAGGAAATGGAGACACAGGTAACTTATCAATCTGGTTCATTGTTAACATCGCTTGATAAGACTACTTTGGTCCAAGTTACAGGACATCTGTGTTTGTTTTTTTTCTTTCCAAGATTGGTTATGAATTTGACTTCAAAAGAGAGGCCAATGCAATGGAAAGAATCCGGCATTTTCTTTCTGAGAACAACAAGAAGTCTCCTGTTATAGTTCCAAGGATTCTGCGAGATATGGTGACTAAGTATGTTTTGTTACTTTCAGAAATCATATTATTTTTACTTTGATTTTATGGGTTTCTGTCACCTCTATTAGCAATACTCGTATCTCAGTCTACTATTTCTTTTTATTTTTTCATTTTGACTTTGGATGATTAGCAAGTGCTTAACATATTAACAATCGTAATCCTCTCAGGAAGGTTCTGGTGATGGAATACATAAATGGGATTCCAATCCTGAGCCTTGGTGATGAAATGGCGAGAAGAGGGATAAATCTTCATGATAAGATTGCAGAGGCAGCAAAGCAGTAAGCTCCTACATCATCTTTAGAGAGTATGGTGTCTTAGTTCGTTGGCTCAAACTCTTGATAGCTATTATGTTCTAGAACCATTTTCCTTCTTTGCTAATTTGTTGGGTCT
Source organism: Moricandia moricandioides (assembly GCA_905132885.1). Taxonomy (NCBI): domain Eukaryota; kingdom Viridiplantae; phylum Streptophyta; class Magnoliopsida; order Brassicales; family Brassicaceae; genus Moricandia; species Moricandia moricandioides. The sequence goes on along the minus strand of CAJHQQ010000857.1, from coordinate 117,870 downwards.
CATTTTGAAATTATAATGTTATATCTCCTCTTGCCAGGAATATACTCAGCAGCTTATCACGTGCATATGGGCAAATGATATTAAAAAGTGGTTTCTTTCATGCGGATCCACATCCTGGAAATATCTTGATTTGTAATGGTCCAGAGGCGAGTCATATTCTACTTGCTTGTAGATTTTATCTTGATTTGCTTCGTGTGTGTCTATAGACAGCTTTCCTGTACTATTGTTTCTTATCTTCAGGTTGCACTGTTGGACTACGGTCAAGTGAAGGAACTCCCTGACAACTTGAGACTTGGTTTTGCGAATTTGGTCATTGACATGGCCGATAACAATGCTTCACGAGTAGCACAGAGCTTTAGGTAACTCCAAACTCATTTAAACCTTCTCTACGCTTCTGAAGTAACTCTGTAACCTTGATTGTAACATATCATCATTTTTGTGGCTCAAAACCATTCTTCTCATTAACAAATATTTTTCGTTTTGATCAAGGGTTTATATAAGAACCAGGGCAGAAAAAGTTGTAAACATTTGATTCCACAAAGTACCTAAATGTGATACTTTTGCATGTGAAAACTGTTTTGAAGCTACGTTGTTGGTAGATTTCATAGTTAGAATTAATAAGCAAACATTTTGTCTAAGATTGTGATCTATAAGTCCTTGCCCCTGCAATTTTCATAGGCTCAAATAGTTGCAATAATCAGGTTTAATTAGTGTAGCAGAATAACTCATTAGTTATTCCGGATGTTACAGGGAACTTGGTTTGCATACAGTTGCCAAATGTGAGAACGAGCAGCAAGAACTTCTACGTTTAGCACAAACACTTTTTGATACAATGATGCCAGCTGGTCAGACAGTTTTGCAACCTTTCGCAGAGGACTCCTCAATTAAAAAGATAGCTGTTGAGGTGGGTAAGCAACATTGATGGTCACAAAGTAAAAACTACCACACTAACTTGATTGTGGTCTTTGGTGATAGGCATTTCCGGAGGAACTGTTCTCTGTTCTACGTACTGTAGTATTGTTAAGAGGACTCAGTGTCGGGATGGGAGTTAACTATTCTTGTGCAGAACAGTGGAGATCAATGGCTGAAGAAGCTTTACTTGCATCTGGAAGATTGACAAGAGGTATGTGATAACAACAGTTGTTCCATGAAATACGTGCGTAACTATGTAAAATAACACTTGAGAGTTGTACAGATGTAAAAGGAACATCTCGGAGACGGGCCTCTCTTCGAAGGCTGCGTGCAGGACGCTAGAGCCGGACTTGAGCTTTTCTTTTCTTCATCTTTCTTTTAGTTCTCTCCATAATTTGTTTATTTTAGTTGACATTAAGGATGCATTGCATTTATTTCTAAATTCAAGTAGTTGATTATATATTTTCTGTGAACCATTATTTTCGTGAGATACTGCGCATTGAAATTGTTCATGTTGACTAAATTACATAATACTATAGTTGTACCTTTTGAATGAGACTAACTATATTATTTGTAATTAGCCGGTGTGGTTATTTTATTTTGTTTGTGTTTTAGATGATCCACTATAATATTCTCTTATGTATTATTTGTCGAGTTGTGGTGTATTATAGTGATTTTCCGGATTTTGTAACTATTTATTTCAAATTACATTGTTGCAGTTTGATTATATGTGCTAATATTTGAATTCCTTTTTTTAAATTTATCACAAGTATTTGAAAATAGCAACTTTACATTCTTACTTAAATCATGAAAGTAAATTTTCATATGTTCATACTAATAGTAGATATCGCATATGTTTTTGATGTTGTTGGAATGACATATAACTGTTGCTTATGTGTATTATAGTGATTTTCCGGATTTTGTAACTATTTATTTCAAATTACATTGTTGCAGTTTGATTATATGTGCTAATATTTGAATTCCTTTTTTTAAATTTATCACAAGTATTTGAAAATAGCAACTTTACATTCTTACTTAAATCATGAAAGTAAATTTTCATATGTTCATACTAATAGTAGATATCGCATATGATTTTGACTTATTATATTGTATATTTCGTACAAACCGTTTGTTGCTATTTCCTACAAACCTTTTGTTTAAACTTGTATGTATGTGTTATTGTTGTTGTGCTGAAAATAGTTTTGTATACCTCGGATATAATGAGCGTCTAAGTTGCTGCTTGAAAGACATCTTATTATTAGGTCACTATATATGTGGAATAATGCTAATGGATAAACTTTCAAGATATAGGTTGATATTATCGTAGAATGGTGGTCTTGTACGGTATCTGTTAGAACCAGTATTAATAATTATATGATGTTAGAGCATCATTATCCCACATACTCATTTAAGGGTTCTTAATATTTTTTTAATAATTTTTAGTTGGAAAAGTTAATTAAGAGACTTAGTTAAGAGACAAGTATACTTGTATGGTCCATTACAAATCTCTTATTTAAAGGTTCTTAAAAAAATTATAAAATTCAAATTTATTGATTAAATTATTAAACATAACATTTTAAACATAGATTTTTAAATAAAACATGAAAAAAAGATTAGTAAAATAAACGAAAATTATTTGAAAAAAGCTTTCGAGCTCAGTTATTGTCTTCATCATGTCCAAATTTATGCCATATATGTTCAACCAAATCATCTTTCAGTTGTTGATGCATTTGTCTATCACGAATTCTTGTTCGAAGATCCATCATATTGGCGGTATTGGTAGGGATATTTGTAGAATACGTGAGATCCACATGTGAACTTATAGTGTCTTCTACTTGTTGGAACTCTGAAACATCAAATTGAGTGTATCCATCGCGTTCGTCTTCTATTATCATATTATGAAGTATGATCTTCTCAATTTTGATTTTAACCCAAAAAAATGCTGGATTTTTAACAATGGCAAAGCGAGATTGCAAGACTCCAAAAGCAGGCTCGACATCTTTTCGGACAACTTCTTGACGTTGAGCAAATAAAACTGTTTTCGGCCCTTGTGGTATTGAATAGATTGGATAAAAGTTACCAATTTTGGGACTAGTTACCCTAGTAATGCCAATAGAATAAATTACTTTGAAATTATATAGTCTAGCCCAACAATTTTTATTAAGTATACAATAGAATTTACACATTAAATAATTTTTCATAGTTGCTTAAATCATCTGGCCCTATAAAAACTAATATTATGATTATAATATATGATATTAATTTTCTTAGTATCGTATGTATATAACCAATACTCACATTTGCATCCATCAGTATCATATGAAAATTGTAACCGAACATTTCATTCCGCAAGGTCCATTTTTGAACTATTTGGACTTGTACAAAAACATTCAAAGATCAAGTGTCCAACCTTTCGAGGAGAACGGTAGCTTCCATGATAACTATGTGAACAACCTTATATACATGATAAAATAAGGAAAATGAAAAATGAAAAATAAATTACGCAAATAACATCTTAACACTTCGATTTGAAATATTTGATTATAAATATTCTGCTAAATTTAGGAAATCGTATAACTTGTAAATATACAAATAATTATATTTAGTATAACTATATCATTTAAAAAAATAAATAACAACTTAAAATTAAAATGTTTCATAGAGAAACAAAAAAGAAGAAATATTTTAAATATGCATTTTAATGTGTTGAACCCACAACGTATGCTTAAATAGGAAGATCGTATAAATTAAAAGTGATCTCAAGCATTTCAAATCATAATTGCAATGTTTAAAGAATATTGTGTTCTACAAAATGAAACTGACTATCACTTATTTAAAAAATATATAGAGTCGATTGTAAGTATATCTTGTAATTCAGTATCGAAGATGATATTTTAGCTACTTGATATCAAATATTTGATTATAAATATTGTAAAAAATTTAGGATAGCTTATTAATTATAAATATACAAATAGTTATATTTATTATGAAAATATACCTCTTTTAAATATAAATATGAATAAAATATGGAAATTGTTTCAATATAACCTAATATTCACTTTAGTGTGTTGTATATATCGTGAGTAAATGTAAACTATCGTAATGTTACTACTCTAGTATATCATTTAAAAAAGTCTTCATTTTAAAAGGGGTTCTTCCCAAAAAAAGTCTTCTCTAACAAAAGATATTATCTATAAACTTTCGTAGATTTAGAAATTGATTGTTATTAACATGGTGGTGTTTACTATTCTAGCAGGGTATAAATATCCTAAACAATTAACGATCAAATTAACCCTTAATCCTAATACACAAAACAATAATCATGCCAAGAGAGATCAAGTGTAGTACATAGGGATCAAATCCACAGAGAACAATGACACACAATAAATTTTTTATTCCTAAAGGTTAAGCTAAGTGATTATATATTTTTGTTAACAAGTAATTAGTCTAAGGAAATATTCCTTATTGGAAGGTGTAGATGCAATATGTAAATATGCTAATAATGTAATTATGGAATTATGCTAATAATGTAAATATGGAAATATACTACTAAACTAACTAGATGTAAATGTAAATATGTTAGATCTAAGTTTCGAGCTTAATGAATTATAGAGAATAAGAAGCACAGGTATGTAAATATTCTAGAACTAAAATATTAACTATTCTGGCCCTCTTAACTCCAACTCTCGTACGCGAGCAAAAGAAAAGACCATCGATCGACGACTAAGGCCTAGTGTCGATCGACGGTGAAATCAGAAGGAAGTGTAAACGAGATTTGTATGTTGACCAAGCTAATTAGACCAGCTCTCGCATTCGCCTAACAACCTAATTCAATAGAGTCTAGTCTGGCACATAACCTACTCTCGTAGTCGTCCATGTCCTACTTTCGAGATCCTATTTATCTACTCTAGAATGCAAGCATGAAGCACAACTCAATTGATGGATATTAACTTAACCTAGCAATCATACTTTTGGGATAATCCATGATTGCTATCATTCAACCTTAAATCTAGTTGATAACTACTCAAACATAATTAAAGTAAGAATAATAATCTGAATATAATGCATAAATAAAATACTGGGGTTCCAATACAAATCTCCCTAAGGACTTATGAATCTTCTCCCCTAATAGAATACTAAAACTTTAGAACCTAACACCGTACGTTTCCGTACGTCTGCTTTTTTCTGGTGTCATACATAAAGTATAAATATAGAACCCTAAAATCTAGGTTAAAAATCCTCTAGGGTTAAAGTTGTAATCTTGTGTCTTGTCTCTAACTTGGGCTTGAAATCAACTGTCTGCGAATTGATCATCGATCGATGGCAAGTGATCAGCATCGATCGATCTTGGTCATGTAACATCTGTCGACGTCAAGATAATGTCATCGATCGACTGCAGTCTTGTACTTCGACTCTTTAAATGATCAGTTAAGAATTATTCTCCTCTAAATGCTCCAAAAGTTCCAAGTATCTCCATATATCTCCAAGCGTACCTGAACCTCTAAAGAACTTAAAACATAGCCTAGACACACATAATAAACACTAAATAGAGCCTATAACATGGCCTAAAATTGGTAATAAATATGCTATATCATCTCCCCCAGACTTAACCTTTTGCTTGTCCTCAAGCAAACAAGCCTGCGAAATAGGTTTTGAAAAGCGAAGACTCACATAATATCTAAGTATAACTGTCACCTTACTTTATTAAAGCCACATCCTATCAAGTCAATCACAGTGAACTTTATATATCATATCCTAGTATAGCAACCAACTCCATTCTACCAAAAACTTAGAAAATAGTAGTATGACTCGCCCCTTTACTGATTTCATTTCTTTGCATAAAATAAGAGTGCAAGCTTTACCTTGGGAGTATCGACCAAAAGATATATGGATTCTTACCTCTACAAGTATCTGAACACACAGGTAATCTTCTTTGAATCATTTCCTCTCTCTCTTCTCACTTCTTCTCAGTCAATGTCTCACTTCTTTTGAGAGTATCATTTTACTTTTTTAATTGACTGAGATATTTGGATAGGCTTCCATGAATCAAGACCTAATGGTTTTTTGCCCCCAGATCATGTTCACTTCTTTTTGACCTTTATCTCTTTCTAGGATCATATGAATCAAGCTTTAATGGTTGTAGCCACCAAATCATGTTCGACTCATTTTTTAATCTCAAGGGGAGAGAGATGGGAATAAGAAGCACATAGACTTTTACCTTCCAGACTTGTAGAAAGAATCCGATCCAGTGTATACCAAATCTCAAAGCAAGCAAATAATGTCAAGATTAGTGTTGGAAATCAGGCTTCGGTTCCTTCAGACTTTCTAAGCAAGTGTGATATAGTGGCAGGATGATACACTTTGGTATCTCTAGTAATCTCTGCAAACAACCTTCTAAGAATGGTGTTAAAGTGTGGTTAGTCAATAATAAATCATGATCATAGTTCTCTTCTTGACTCAATAAAACTCTTTAAAAAAATTATATATAGATAGTAAATAAAACGCAAAACTAATAAAATAGCATTAGCGAACTTCCCCTAGACTTAAATTACACTGTCCCAGTGTAATCCACCCCAGATTGGTTAGAAAAAAATAAATCATTAGTAAATAGCTTAAGTATAGAACTCGATACCTCTCCCTTTAAGAGAGTGTCGATCGATGGTAGGCCAGTGTGGTTGATCGATGGTCGCGATCCAGTGTCGACCGATGGTTCCTCTATGATGTCGATCGATGGTAGCATAAATAGTCTGTAGATACAAAATAAAACCCGAAATAAATAGTAGTATAAGTAAAAACTTACTAAACAATGGGTTGTCTCCTACTCAGCTCTTGGTTATAGTCTTAAGCTCGACGTTGTGAACTTTCTGACTAGAATGGAGGTGGATCAACACTTGGAAAACAAGTGTCTACATCGTCTTTGCTCTTCTGAAACCATGTACCAACGAAGCTTCTCATTGCTTCATCTCCTCTGGCTTTCTCATTCTTTATTATCTCCTTAGTAACCTCCACTGAATGAATTCTCCTTTGTAGACTCTCAATATTGCGCAATAGCATTCTAAGTCTGACAGCTGTAGTTTCTGATATATTCTCCAATTTCTGAGAAATATCTTCCTTAGGCTTTGAGTAAAAAAATCTCCTTGAACCTTTCTTCTAATTTTTTTTCTGCTGCGTACTTTTGTCTGTCAAAATCAGTATCTATCGATGGCGTGATGCTGCCGTCGATCGATGTCATGTTATCTGATCCACTCGCATGCTATCTTTGAACATTATCCAAATCTTGCTGCATCTTATCCATCCGTGTAGTCAAACCGGTGAGGCACTTGTCTATAGGATAGTAGACATCATCAAGCCTCCTTTATTAATCTTCTAATGACATCTCTTGAGCGTTGTAGATCTCATTCACAAGGTCGTTAATATCTTCTCTGATGTATGTTTCTTGCTTCTTCCTGGAAATAGCGATCTTTGAAGCATGTTCAGGTAAACATATATAGTTGTACTCAAACATAGTAACTCTCTCTAGAACTGCCATGATATCTTCTTCTTGCACATTCACAATTCTTCCATCTACAGAGCGTGCATTACCATTCTCATCTCTGTAGATGCCATACTCATTTTTCTTTTCCCAAAAGAAAATTCTCCTGCCATCAGCATCAAAAGCTCTCTTTCCATACTCTATGCGACCGTCTATCATTAGGGGATTTATCCAACCGATCGGTCCTCTAGTTTCTGAAGTAAAGGGGTTAGATGTACAAAACTCGTGGACTCTGGAATGGTGGTATCGATCGATGCATGCTTCTTGTTGTCGATTGATGTTTGATATTGAATAGGCTCGCTCTTCTGCTCCTTAAGGTCGATCAATGTCGGTACCTGAGCGTCGATCGATGGCTGTTGTAGCTGCCCAAATAAATTTTCTGATTCATTATCCATAACAAGGGTGTATGCTACATCTCCCTTAGGTAGATCGAGAATTATCCAGTAAATATCTCGTGCACGTCCTTCAGTATCTTTGAAAAATTCCAAACTCACCTAGTCTGAGATAACCATCTTCTATGTATTCTGCTCCTAGTAATTGTTCTGGTTTTCGTTTGATGTCGTTTGATGGCCAAGATATGCCGATTATTGATGCTGGATTGCCCACTCTCGCGTTCATTACCCAGCCAGCTTCTTCCACTGCCAGGCTGCGAGAGTCAATAAGTTCTTCCTCTATGTAAGCTGCATCGTGTTCTTCGTAATATCCACTGTATCCTTGGTATGCTGGATTGGTGTTGATCGATGGTGTATATGAACTGTCGATCGATGCTCTATAATCAGACTGGTGGACGAAAAGGTTTCTAGCTCAATTAGCCATTGCCATCCATAGCTCTTGCATGACCATCTGGATCTCGCATAATACTAAACTCATCTAGCTGTAGATAACCATATTTCCTTTTGTGTTCTGAAGTTGAATCTCATTAGGTTTCTACTTCATTCTCAGTATCGATCGACGGTGTATGGTGGCCGTCGATCGATGTCGATTTCCCATGTTGATGGGAAACATGAAAAACTCCAGCCTCTTCCAGAGCAATCCCTTGGTATTTAATTGTTTCTTCGCCTTTGTAATTTTCTTCGTACTTGAGGTAGGCTGTGTTGTAACTGAAATCGCCATGGTAGGTGTGGACTTATTTGGATGTTTGAGTGTCGATCGATGCGATAGGGTGGGTGTCGATCGATTGTTGAACTGTAAGGCCGTCGATCGATGGGTTGGGTTGTGTGTCGATCGATGGGTTGGGTTGTGAGTCGATAGGTGCTCCTTCTTTCGATTCCTCACCGAACTCGTAATCGCAAAAGCATGTGGCCACATGCTTTGCATCATTGCACAATTTCGTGAGGGTATGTTTATTCTTATAAATTTGATAACACACATTATGATCAATCAAGAAGGCACAACTTTTTTGTCTTCATGTCACAGATAGCTCCTAAGATGGCCATGAAAGCTATTCCAAGTAACAAAGAGGAGTTCCAATTGATATGTATGTCCATCACATGGAAGTCTATCGAGACTAAGACGTCCTGAATTTGCAGTGGGACATCTCTGCAAATTCCCCTTGAATCAACACTAGAGCAGTCCACAAAAATGAAAGAATCGCTGGAAGGCTCTACTCTCAGGTTCAACTTCTCAGCCATAGCTCTGAGTATTATGCTCACTGATGATCCAGTGTCACAAAGGGCGTTGGGAAACTCGTGGCTTTTGATCAGACATGGTACCACAAACTTCCCAGGATTAATTTTTTTTTCTTTAGAATAATTCGGTAGCCTTATCAACCATCATAGGCTCTGATGCATCCATCTTCTTCTCTGGAGTTGTCGTATTCCTGACCTTTGGTTGATGGACTCGTTTTGTCAATGGGTACCATTTATCGATTGTACGATCTCTGCGTCGAGCGACACGGGAAGATTTTCCCAATTCTGTCAAGTCAACAAGAACAGTCGATCGATTCTCAGTATTTTGTGTCGATCGATGCCTGTGCGAGCTGCCTAACAAACTCGTTTTTCCTATACAGAACTCTTTCTCTTGAGGCCTTTCTCTCTTTACCTACCCCAAAATTATCACCAATCACAACATTGACGTGATGTTTACGTCCAGATTTTTCATTCTCTCTAACCATAGCCTCGTATTTGTTAAGGACTTCACTCGTCTGAGTCACTTGACTTTCCAGCTCCCCCACACGGGTGTCGAGATCTTTGATCTTTGTGTTTAGGTGGAGGTACAAGAAATCTAACTTCTCATTGAAGGCCACAGTCATCTTCTGCTGTCCCTCTAGTACTTTGTCAAACATAAATTCGACCCATGGTCTTTTGATTGGCCTCGAAATCTCCATGCCTCTAGCAGCTTGGGATTTAGCTTCAAGTTGAGCTATTGTAGCTTCTGCTTCCGTATTAGGGATTACAGCCCCCTGATCGTCTATCTTTTAACCTACTTCATTACGCAGATGACTGTTGAGGTCATGCAAGTCTCCATTCTTATTCGGAACCACAATTATAGGCGCAACCATCTAAACTCGTCTGCTGTCGTTGATCGATGCGGGTGAGATGCTGTCGATCGATGCTAGAGTTCTGATGCCGGTCGATGCAATCCGTAAAGAAGTGTCGGTCGACGCTGATTGTATGTCGTCGATCGATGCTTGTCGTCTTTCTTTGTGAATCGTCCGGTCGAGTTTCTGCGAGTCTGAGAATAGTAATTCTTGTTCTTTATTGCTCTTGGTACTCTTTTGCATGCACCTGAAAGACAAAGGAAAAGAAAAATTAGTAACTTGAAAGTAAAACAAACCTAGACTAAACCCTAGAAATTAAATCTAATTTCGATCAATGTTCCCCGGCAACGGCGCAAAAATTTTACGTGGTGGTGTTTACTGTTCTAGCAGGGTATAAATATCCTAAACAATTAACTATCAAATTAACCCTTAATCCTAACACATAAAAAATACTCTTGCCAAGAGAGATCAGGTGTAGTACTTAGGTATCGAATCTACAGAGAACAGTGGCACACAATAGATTTTTTATTCCTAAAGGTTAAGCTAGGTGATTACATATATTGGTAATAAGTCATCAGTCTAATGAAATGTTCCTTATTGGAAGGTGTAGATGCAATATGAAAATATGCTAATAATGTAATTATAGAATTATGCTAATATTGTAAATATGGAAATATGCTACTAAACTAACTAGATGTAAATGTAAATATGCTAGATCTAGAGTGTCAAGGTTAATGAATTATAGGGAATAAGAAGCATGAATATGTAAATATTCTAGAACTTAAATATTAACTATTCTGACCCTTTTAACTTCAACTCTCGTATGCGAGCAAAAGGAAAGACCATAGATCGACGGCTATGGCCTGGTGTCGATCAATGGTGAAATCAGAAGGAAGTGTGAACGAAATTTGATATGTTCACCAAGCTAATTAGACCAGCTCTCGCATGCGCCTAACAACTTATTTCAATGGAGTCTATTATGGCACATAACCTACTCTCGTAGTCGTCTATGTCCTACTTTCGAGATCTTAGTTAGCTACTCTAGCATGCAAACATTAAGCATAACTCAATTGATGGATATTAACTTAACCTAGCAATCGTACTTTCGGGCTAATCTATGATTGCTATCATTCAACTCTAAATCCAGTTGATAACTACTCAGACATAATTAAATTAAGAATAATAATGTGAATATAATGCATAGATAAAATATTGGGGTTCCAATACAAATCTCTCTAAGGAGTTATGAATCTTCTCCCCTAATAGAATACTAAAGCTCTAGAACCTAGCACCGCACGTCTCCGTATGTCTGTTTTTTCTGTTGTCATACATAAAGTATAAATATAAAACCCTAAAATCTAGGTCAAAACTCATCCAGGGGTAAAGTTGTAAATCTTGTGTCTTGTCTCTAACTTGGGCTTGAAATCAGATGTCTGCGAATTGGTCATCAATCGATGGCAAGTGATCATCATCGATCGATCTTGGTCATGTAACATCGGTCAACGTCAAGATAGTGTCGTCGATCGACGACAGTCTTGTACTTCGACTCTTTCAATGATCAGCTACGGATTATTCTCCTTTAAATGCTCCAAAAGCTCCAAGTATCTTCGTATATCTCCAAAACGTACCTTGACCTGTAAAGACCTTAAGACATAGCCTAAATACACATAATAGACAATAAATATAACAAATAACATGACCTAAAACTGGTAATAAATAGGATATATCAGTTATAAGCCCATCTCCGACCACATCATTATTTTTATGTCAAAACTACACCATTTTAGTGTGATTTTAGCATAAAATTATGTAAATCTCCCACCACAACACAAAATATCACACTAAAACAATTTACATAAATAAATATAATCATAGTTTGTTCTTAAACAGGTATATCATTTTATGTAGTTTTACATCTTGTTAATAAAAATAATTTTAAAGGGTTTACAAACATCTTTTGTCAATTTTAAAATATTAATTTTGCTTTTAAGTTTCAAATATAGCTAATCTTGTTTTATATTAGTAGGTATTCTAAGGAAGGGGGGGGGATATGATACAATAATAAAACATCAGAATATAAGAGAATTATTATCAGATATCAAAAGCCTAATTTGCAATTAAAAGTATGATAGCAACAAATTGGAACTGCATAATAGAAATTTAAATAGTATTAAACATTGTAATATTTTCCACATTTGTAATAAATCCCTTTTTATTTCTTATCAGTAGCACCCATATTTTTAAACAGTGTATTTGTGTTGGCTTTTAGCTTTCCATGTCGAATGGAACACGATTGATTTTCCATGATGTTTTTGTTTACATCTTGAACTTTTTCATTCTGAATATATCACCCAAAGACGTCAACATACCTCGAACCACCTTAAATAAGTCCGGAAATTTATCCAATTCACAGGAAGCTTCTCAATGAAACAGTTTACAATAATTACTCCAAAAAGAAAGACCCTCTGATTTTAAATCGACACAAATTAAGTGAAATTGATCAATTTGTTGGACTTCTACATATACATGATTACTGGACTAAAGGCTAACAACTTTGGCGTCTGAAAGATGTGGTAGGCCACAATATTGGGACATCTATATTGAGAATTTAAATATGCATATTAACACAGTCAGATTACGATTTATAATTACAAACATAGCGAGAGCTTTTTAATTTCTGATGTGGAATTAGGAGAAATAGGCAAAGTTGAGTTAGCTTCATGTGAAGAGAGGCTGTGTTACTTTATTGATAACGATAAATAATTTTTACTCCGTTTTTTGTGAATTATCTCTTTTATATGTTAATATTTGTGGATTATATTTTATATATTTTTACTAAATTATTAATTGTTGAATAAGTTTTTCACAAATTTAAGTTATTTGTTGTATATTGTGATATCTTAAGTTGTTGTTTCTATCAATTTTGATTTTGACTTTTTAAAGGTTTGATGACCCAAAAGAGAAAAATAACTAGTGTGATTAATGTTTTGTTGGCATATGTTTTTGATTAAACTTAAAAAAGAATCTTAAATTTATTTTTATTTTATGACTTTTTCTGATTATTCTTGAAATTTGTGGATTTTAGATTGTATTATTTATTTATTTTATTAAAATTTTATTGATTGAATAATTTTTATACGAAGTTCAAATTATATTTTGTATTTTTCATTAAATTTTTGTTATTTGTAGATCTTGTTTGCCTTTCTCTATAATGATTTAAAATAAAAAAATTACTATGTACTAATTCTTAATATTTGTGGTTTACATCATTCTTTTTTTTTGTCTAAGATTAATCATGATGGTCCAAATGTGTAGAAGAATTGTGAGTTTCATTTTTTTTTCTTCTAAAATTTGGATTGTAAGCTTCATTTGTTTTGTTGGTTTAGGATTGTTGAAACGTAAAAACAGTAACATAAAGTGATTTTTTTTTTTTTGGTTCTTTTAAAAATTTTCTATCTATTTTTTCAATTTATATACTTTTCAATGATGTTATGCATCCTTCATACTTTGTTATTTGTTGGAAGAAAATTAATGTTAATATTTAGATTAAAATGAAAAATGATTTATATATTAATTTTTGTTAATTGCTTTGAGTTTGGGTGGAGCTTTTAATGTTTTAGTGTTTCATTTCAGACGAATTTTTTTTAATTTGAATCAGAACACAAAGCATATGAAGTTGTAAGGACTAAGGGTCCCCGACTTTGGCATCTGAAAGTTGTGGCGGACCATTATATTGGGACATCTATATTGAGAACAACTGAATTAGGTGTATTAACATGGCCCATATAAAATATCTTATTACAAACATAGCAAGATTTTTTTTCGAGGTGCCATAAGGAGAAATAGGCAAAGTTGAATTGGCCTCTTGTGAAGAGAAGATTTTTTACTTTATTGATTATGGTAAATAAATTTTACTCAATTTGTTATGAATTTTCTCATTTCTATGTTACTATTTGTTCATTAAATTATATATTTTCACTAAATTGGTAATTGCTGATTAAAATTTTCACCAAATTCAAGTTATTTGTTGTATATTGTGATATCTTAAGTTGTGATTTCTATCAATTTTTATTCTTAATTTTTTAAGGTTGATCTTGATGACCCAAAAGAGGAAAATAGCTAGTGTGATTAATTGTTTGTTCGCATATGTTTGTTTACTTTTTCTAATTATTTTTACAATTTCTGGATTATAGATTTTATTATTTATTTATTTTATTAAATTCTTATTGATTCAATAAAAAAGTGTACCAAGTTGAAGTTATAATTTGTATTTTCACTAAATATTTGTTATATTGTATATCTTATTTTTCTCTATAATGATTTAAAAAAGTTTTTTCACTATGTACTAATTCTTAATATTTGTGGTTTACATCATTCTTTTCTTGTTTAAGATTTATCATGATGGTCAAAATATGTAAAAGAATTGTGAGCTTCATTTTTTCTAAATTTGGATTGTGAGCTTCATTTGTTTTGTGGGTTCAGCTTTGCTGAAATGTGAAAACAATAGCATTAATTGTTTTTTATTTTTGTTTTTGGTTAGTTTGAAAATCATCAATATACTTTTGCAATTTATATACCTTTCAATTATGTTTATGTATCCTTCGCACCTTGTTATTTGTTGGAAGAAAACTAATGTAAAATTTTAGATTAAAATGAAACAATGATTTATCTATTAAATATTGTTAATTGATTTGATTTTGGTTGAACTTTTGATGTTTTAATGTGTCTTTCCAAATGACAAGAAATTTGTTTGAGTTAGAACACAAATCATAAGAATTTGCAAGGAATAAGGTTCCACGACTTTTGCATCTGAAAGTTGTAGTAGGCTACAATATTGGGACATCTATATTGCGAATTGAAATAGAGATATTAACACGGTCCCTATAACGATTTCTTATTAAAAACATAGCGATATTTTCTTAATTTTCGATATGGCATAAGGAGAAATAGACAAAGCTGAACTAGCCTCTTACGAAAAGGGGGTGTTTTACTTTATTTATTACGATAAATATTTTTACTCCATTTGCTGTGATTTTTTTCTTTTCTATGTTAATACTTGTGGATTAAAATATATTTTCACTAAATATATTAATTGTTGATTAAATGTTTCACCAAATTTATGTTATTTGTTGTAAATTGTGATATCTTAAGTTATAGTTTATAACAATTTTATTCTTATTTTTTAAAGGTTGAGCTTCATGACCCAAAAGAGAAAAATAGCTAGTATGATTAGTTGTTTTCCTGGCATATATTTTATTAAACTTAAAAGATAATTTGCTTTTTTCTTAGTATGATTTTTTCTTTCTTTTATGAATTATTCTAACCATACTTGAATTTTTTGGATTTTAGATTCTATTATTTATTTTAGTTATTAACTTCTTATTGATTGAATAAAATTTTTACCAAGTTCATATTATATTTTGTATTTTCTCTAAAGTTTTGTTATTTTGTATATTTTTATTAGCTTTTATCTATAATGATTTTCAGTTTTTTTACTATGTACTAATTCTTAATATTTGGTTTACATCATTATTTTCTTGTTTAAGATTAATCATGATGGTCAAAATTTGTAAAAGAGTTGTGAGCTTCATGTTTTTGCTAAAATTTGGATTGTGAGCTTCATTTGTTTTGTTTGTTTAGATTTGCTGAAACATGAAAAAATAACGTAAATTTTTATTCTTTTTCGGTACTTTTGAAAAAAATTCCATCTATATTTTATTATTTTTATACTTTTCAATTATTTTTATGTATCCTTGTCACCTTGTTATTTTTTGGAATAGAATTAATGTTAAAATTTAGATTAAAATGAACAATGATTTTTCTATTAAATATTGTTAATTGATTTGAGTTTGTGTAGAGCTTTTGATGTTTTAATGTGTCATTTCAGATGAAACGAAATATTATTTGAGTTAGTACACAACGCATAAGAAGTTGCAAGGAATAAGGGTCCACGACATTGGCATCTGAAAGTTGTGCTGGGACATTATATTGTGACATCTATATTGAGAACAATTGAAATAGACATATTAACACGGCTTAACTAACGATTTCTAATTACAAACATACCAAGAGTTTTTTTAATTGTCAACGTGGCATAAGAAGAAATGGGAAAAGCTGAGTTGGCCTTTTGTGCAGAGAGGATATTTTACTTTACTGATATAGATATCACCTTTATATATAATATGAAAATTGTGTATAATATAAACTTATAACTTGTATAGTAACATTTTAAAGATGCATAAATATGAAATTAAATACTAAATTAGATCATAAAATATAATTGCACTTTTATCTATTCATATCTAGTGCAAAACACAATATAAAAAGTATAAGTCATTTGGAAGAAATATAAAAAAAAATTGATCTTGAAAATAAAATATAATTGTACTTTTTTATCGGGTAGGGAAGAAAGTGAGTAGATATTTAGGTTACTTGGTTTTTGATTAATCATGTTTGTATCTGGAAAAATGGATATGTAATTGTGAATTTGGGGCAATATGTATTTAAACCGATTAATCGGCTAGGTGGTTCTAATTATTACATGGTTGCATGGTTACTTCTATACATTTCACTGCCTTTGTGCAGTTCAACGATTTATTCAACCAAAATGGAGGTAAATGCCACATTCACCATCTGCCTACCTTTTATTCGTTGGATAAATCGGCTAAGCATACGAGTTTTAAAAGAAGGCTTAGAACATAGTGGTTTTACTTATGAAAAGAAAATACTTTTTTTTAGCTGAGATCGCTTTTCTTTGTCTATATAATAACAAGGTTGGTTGAAAGGAAACAAAATTATGAGAAAATCAACAACCTAGTCTCCAATAGAAAGCCCACTCGTTTTGTCTTCTTTGTGAGAGGAAAAATGATAATGCAAGTCGGATTTGTTAAAGGAAATACTCTCTAGGGTTCTGACGACAATTTTAAGTTAGCTTACTTGTAAACGATGGAATGCATTAATAAAGGACTAAAGATTCATGGGAAAACACTTTCGTTAAACTCCAAGACAGTTCCAGCGCTTCATGTTAAGGAATATAAGGTTCTTCAAATGAACGTTAAATTAATTTTTCTCCTCCATATATCAAGTTTAAAGGTGCATTTGGCATAAAGGATTCCTGTTCAGTTTTAGAGGAAGTAATTGTAGGCTTGTAGCTGAGGTGCTACATTACGAAGGTTTGCGCCTATGCACCACCCAAGAAAATAGACTCAATGTTTGGAATCCTTGTTTGGGAGAGACCAATTGGATCCAATCCAAACTGGTGAATACTCTATGCTTGCTCTAGGATATTAAAACAATACATTATTTGGACAGATGCAAACCAACCATTATGTCTGAACTCTATGAGGTTAGCACTGATTCATGGAGGGTTCTTGTTGGTGTCAATCTAAACTGTGTCATTTTACAAATTATGTGTCTTTAAAGGGAAATGTGGTTATGTAAGGATTTATGTGAACCCAAACACATAAAGGATTACAGAACATCTAATGATGATCATAGGAAAGATGAGTCCACTTAGGATTATGAATAGTTAGGTAAATATATTTTAATATAAATAAAGATTTATGTAAGTTTTTAGAAGTCATTAATTAACGAGAATACATCTTCTAAAGACAAAAATCAAGAGCTTTTTAAGAGATGCGTTTGAGAAAAGCTTTTAAAATAAATATTCTTATAGTCTTATGTATTTATTAGTTTATCAAGAGGGATACTTTCAAGTTTTCAATGCTTAAGTTTGTTGTAAAAAAAACTTAATAAGATAATCAAATTGAAAAGTTGGGTTGAAGAAAGTTTTATGTTCCACAAAATTTTAGCCCTAGATTTTTATACATCTCGCAATTTCAATTATGTTATGTTTCACTTTATGTATTTATAATATTAAATATGTGTTATGTATTATTTATCAATTTAACTTAAGTTTCAATTTGTGCTTACAAATCTGATTTAATGCATACTTAGTACTTACAATTTTGATTTAAGTCTTCTGGCATGTTCATAGTTTTTAAAATTTTCGTATATGTCAGTTGCGATCATATGATATTCACAATCTATGTTATTAGGAGAGAAATGCGTTGTAATTTGGAAAATAAATAGTTAGAAGATTTAATAATTCAATTTCAACCACCATAAAGTTGCAACAATAGATAATTACAAAGAGGACTAGGCTAAACTGGTGGTGGTGGTGGTTTGGGATGGAGAAGTATATGACATCAGTTACAAGAAAACAATGTTGCTTGACATCAGCTATTATAAACATCACTTGGTGTTTTTTTCACACAACGAATTACAATGTACAAAAAACATTTAATGTAAGCACTGAACAAAGTGTAACTATTTTTCTAAGAATATGTGAACATAGCAAGGTTCAAAGAGATGTTAGATTATGATTTAGACGAACGGAAGAAAGTGAATTAAAAAAAATTAAAAGCACTTCAACCGATTGAATTGCTTGCTTGTAACTATATCAAGACTCTAATAACACAAGAACGAAGACAAATTCTAAAATGACAAGTAATGGATGCGAATTATTACCCCATTTTAGTTGTTTTGTTAGAGATCATGTTTGCATTTAAATGAAGCACAAAATACGATAAATCTATTAGAAGTAACACAATAAAACATCATTTAATATAATGGAGACATGTGATTTGAATATTTTTGCACATACATGTGGAATGGAGGCTCATGTCACGATACAATTGTTCTTACAATGGCGCAAGATAGTGATTTCGATTTTTTTCACTTTCAGATGATAAATATTATTTAGTTTATTATGAGCAGAAAAAAATATTTAGTTGATTCTGTCAATCCAAATAATTTTTTTGTCCCTCCAGATCTTCACAAAGGTGTTCTTCCTCCGTGAAACAAACAAGAGTTGTTTAAGTGATAAGCTGCAGCTTCATGTTTTATTATTGAGAGGACATTTGCAGTTTGAAAGAAAAAAAAAGAGGATTTTTTGTGAGATCCCAAGATATGATATTTATGTTGAAAAAAGTTGTAATAGCGTATGAGATTACATATTTTTATTAAAATTTCAAATTTTTCATATGGTGATTTTGCTGATACAATGACACATACAAAGATTGACAATTTTAATTCCAGGGTTAAACTAAATGATATAAAATAAGCGAAAATTAGATCTCTTATGGAAAATATCAGAAAATTATTGCAATGCATTATGATCAAACAAAGTACTCTATTAACTTTTATATTTCAGTTCCTTGTATGTTTTAACAGCATTCATTTTTTATAAAGTGTAAGAAATCACTTTATTTATTAAAATAATATATTTATTTATGTACGGATCGTTGGTATTTTACGGATGGGTGATAGAAAAATCAAGAGATGTACTCGGGACAGGGATGGTATAGTGCACTACAAGGTTTTGAGGGACTGATGGGAGCAAGGAATACGAGAGAAAGCCTTTCGCTGTTACACTTGGAGATAGAAGCCCGCATATGGGCAATGGAAAGTATGAGAACTTACGTCAATATCATGTTACATTTGCAACGGATTGTGTTTAATTAGTGAAGATATGCACCAGAGGAATGGCAAGCCTTTGTGAATTATTTACAAGACATCAAGATCCTTCGAGGAAGTTTTCACCACTTAGAGATCATTCATATACCCCGAACTCTGAATACAAAGGCAGAGGATAGTCTTGCTCAAAATGACAGGAAGCAAAAATCATTCATTGTTCATATAAATGAATAGTTACCATTTTGGGTTGCAGAGTATTCATAGAATCTTTTTTAATAAACGAAAATATTTATTTCTTATATATGATATTTTTTTCCTTTTTGTATTAGATATTTAATTTACGTCATTTTTCCTTGAGAAATTGTTTGAAATACTATAAGTTGCCTACAACTTTTTTAAAATACCTCCAAACAAAAATACTATAACATTTAGGTTTAGGGTTTACTAATTATTGTTTAGGATTTAGTATTTAAGGGGTGGAGCTGGATTTTTAAAAATTTATAAACGATTATTAAACATTTATAAATGATTTACTAGAGCTAATATAATAGTTTTCATCACAATTTATGGTATTTATTAAATTAATCATCATTTTAAAGTAAATTAGAAGGTTTCTTGCGCTATGCGCAAAAACTATAACTCTTAAAAATATTTTATTTTTAAATATATAGTTTATTTATTTAAAATTTCTAATTTAATTGTATTTAAATTAGTTTTATCTAATAAATTAGAATTATTTTTTGAAGCAATAAATTTTATATTATTTTGTTTTTTTGTCATCACTATACAGAGGCTCATATTGAATCTATAAACCAAACCGGTAACTTCGCATCCATGTGAACGACAGAAGGCAGTTGTTTCCTCACATTGTGTGCTAGACTATCCGCCTCTTAGTTCTGCATTCGGGGTACATGAATGATCTTTGAGTTGAAAAAGCTTTCTTATAGGGTCTTGATATTTTCCAAATAACTAGTAAAAGCTGGTCATTCTTCTGGTTCTAAAAACATCTTCACCAAATGAGAACAATCCGTTGCAAACGTGACTTGAAACTGATGTAAATTCCTCATACCTTTCATTGCCCATATTAGCGCTTCTACCTCCGAATGAAGAGGTGAGAGACTAGCCCTGACAATTCTTACCCCCATCAAACCTTCTAATGGGCTATACCAACCATGTTTTGGAAAAAAAAAACTCCTTATCTTTCCAAGATCCATCTGTAAAATACCATCGCCCTGGAATTGATGGTAGGTTCGTAACCTCTACTTGTTGAGCCGCCTTTTATGTGTTTAAAACATGTGTCTCAGCCCAAAGGGTTACTTTTGTTTCCGCTAATTTTAACGTTTCTCTGAGATCAATGTCCAAATTACTAAAAACTCCATTGTTCCTCCCTTTCGAGATGGACCACAATATCCAAGCGAATTGATGATCATTGCAGGAGAACTCTCTAGAACAGGTGATCCATATTTGTGAAGACAGAGGTAGTGAGAAAAAATAATATATATATTTGAAAAATTTGAACTTATAAAATGCTTATTAAACCTAATGAATCGAATACTAATCATTCAATTAAATTATTTTATCATAATTAAAATTTAAATATAATTCATTAATTTTGAAACTTGATTAGGTTTATCCTTACATTGAGTAATAATATTAAATATATCTTTAATTATTTAACCTTCAACAATAATATGAACATTTAATAAATTTTTATCTTTAATATGATATAAATATTATTAAAATGTTTAAAATCTTGTCAAAATGTAAACATCAATAATAAATTGAGCATGTTACAATAATATTTGCATCATGTTATAAATTTGAAAAATATTATTATATTATTGATAAAAATATGGTAGTGACACAACATCTTATTACAATTTTACCATATATAGATGTTTCTCATTAGAAACATTAAATATATAAAATACTAATAAAATAAATGATTTTTTATTCAATTGTTTAATTGTGTAATTTTAGAATAAATTTTATTTAATATTTAAGTTATTTTGGTTATAATATTTTTAAATACGGTAACTACCATATATTTATTCTTTTATATTTAAATTTCTATAATTGAATTTTAGGGTGTTTTGCAAAAGTGACTCAAAATTTGAAGTTAAATACAAAACTAACCCATTTTTGGAACTTTCATTTGCCTTATTCACCCTAGATTTTCGAGTTATTCACGAAAATGCCATTGTTTTTTTTTTAAAAAATAAGTCTTTACTCTATCATCCCAATCTTCACCAAATATTTACAATATTACTATTTCCATAAATCCCTCAACTACCATGAACAACCAATTTGAAAGTCTTAATGGCAAAAAAACGATTTTTTTCTCTTACTATCTCATTTGTTGTGCACTCAAACAACATCTCTTTCACTTCCCTTAAAAATTCATCCAAAAAACCCAAGATTTTTATTCCAAACTTTGTAATATTCATAGAGACGTCGAAACTCATGTATCTTGGTCATTAACAGATTGGTAGCTTGAGTATTGAAGTTATGCGTGCTTGGAGAAGCCTCAGCAAGTCATCTGACGGTCCAAGGTATGAAATCGATATTGTTTTTCAGATCGGTTCGCGAAGAAGACTTCTAGAGAAGTCTTCTGGTCAATGCATAAGTTAGTTTTGCAATTGACCTTTTGCATGTTTTGACTAGAAGACTTCCCCAGCAGTCTTCTAACTTTCCTTTGATTACAAAAAAAAACAAGAAGAACCGAGAAGACTTCTCTACAAGTCTTCTCGGATAAACAAGTTTATTTATTAAACTTCAATTTTCTCAAAACTCAAAACAAATTTTTAATATTTTCTTGTTAATTAATGTGTATTAGTCGATATTGGGGCTCCTAAGTGAAATTCATAACTAAAATGATGATAATTATGAGGTTACAAACTTTTTATTTATATTAATGTTCCTAGCTAAATGTAGAACATTTATATTAATGTTCCTAGCTAAAAAATCATATTAAAACACATTAGAAAACATAATTATGTTCTATGTTTGCTAATGTGTTTTAATATGATTTTTTTTGCAGATGATGCTTCAGATACCTGTTGTTTACTGAGAATGGTTGGTGAAAGATAATTCTTGGGATTTTGTGGTTGATAATATCAAAGGAGCGAGAATATTTTTTTTGAGTGATGGTTATACACATGATGAACTTGTTGAAATGGTAGTAGAAGATTTTAACTTGGACAAGAACGCAGAGGTTGTGGATTTAACTTACTTGTTACCAGACGCACTAATGCAACAAATAGCTCCTGATACTCCTCCTATTCATGTTATAAGTGATAGTCAAGTTCAGAACTTGATCAAGATAAGTAAAACACATGTTGTACGTCTTTGTGTATCAAGCCGAGGCATGATGGGGAATGTTAATGATGCCAACGCTGAAGGAAACCTAACTGGTGAAGGAGAAGAAGAAAATGGAGGGGAAGAAGAAAATGAAGTGGAAGATGATGATAATTTGCCTCAGGATATAAATGATGAGGAGGAGAAGTATGTTGCTGAAGTGGATGATGAGTTTGGAGATTACAGTGAGTATGGAAAAGTTAAGGATGAGGATGAGGAATATGAATAGGAAGAGGAAGAGGAAGAGGAAGAGGAAGAGGAAGAGGAAGAGGAAGAGGAAGAAGATATATGTTTTGAGAACTTCGAAGAGACATATGCTAATGTAGGAGAAAGCTCGAATGGGATAGTTGACAACAATATCTATGTTAACCAGAGTTTAATCAGTAAAACGACATTGGTTTCAGAGTTACGGTTGACAGCGGTGAAGCATAAATTCTCCTTCAAAATATACAAGACCACTAAAACTCTACTTGTAGCAAAATGTCGTGTTCCTGGGTGCATATGGAAGCTTAGAGCGAGTGTGAAACATGGAGCAAACGCATTTTAGGTAACAAAGTATGTGAAGACTAATACATGTTCTGTGTCTGAACGACGGGCTAACCGGAAACATTTTATTGCGAAGTATGTTGGTCAGCTTTTCATAGATTGCGTTGGAATCATTGATGGGTTAAATCTGAAGCATATCCAAGATGCAATGAGGAACATGTTTGGCATGACTCTAGATTACACCACTTCATACAGAACATTGTTTCATGCTCAAAAATTGGTAAGAGGATCAGCAGAAGAAAGCTATGAGAGGCTGCCTTCATATTTGGAGCAAATCACGTTAGCAAATCCGTGTTCTAAAACTAGTATAGAACTTGATACTGAGAATAGATTTAAGTATCTATTTATATCATTAGTATCAGAGAAGGGTCATCGTGGTGGATGGGACAAACCTAAGTAGGAAGTATGAATGTATTATGTTAGTTGCAGCTGCACAAGATGGTAATTTTCAGACATTTTCATTGGCTTTTGGAATCGTAGGTATAGAAGATGATGCTTCTTGGGAATGGTTTTTCACAAAACTGAGGAGTTGTGTATCTGATCAGCATACTTTGATGATAGTCTCTGACCGGCACCCAATCATTCCGAGGAATATGTTATTATCACCTACAACAGAACATTGTCCAAAAGTATAAAAGGAAGCATCTATTGTACTTGGTTAAAGGCGCTTCTTATGCTCATACACTCTTCGACTCTAACCGCTACATGGAGGAGATCCAGAGTACTAACCCGGAACTGGCAACATATTTGGAGGATGCGGACGTGAGACTATGGTCACGGGTTCATTGTCATGGAGAAATGTACAATATAAAAACGAGCATCATAGCTGAATCTATTAACTCCGCACTCAAGAGAGCAAGAGGATTTTCCATTGTGTTTCTTTTGGAGTTTATAAGGGAAAAGTTGGGAAGGTGGTATTGGAAAAGGCGAGAAGATGCTCTGAATCTCACAACTGAACATAGTCGGGGAGTTGAATACTTATTGGCGATTCGTGAGGAGTTAGCGGATACGATGACTGTCCAACCAATTGGTGGATGTCGATTCTTGTGGCAGGTGGCAAACGTGACTGTGTTGTTGATTTGGAACATTTTAAGTGTGAACAACCTCTTCGGGAGTTCTGGTAATTCCATTTTATAGCCTGCAAACAATGACAAAACAACATCTCAAACATAAAACAAACACACCAAGAGTTCTATACTAACATCCAGACTCTGGAAGACTTTGGAAGACTTCAGAAGACTTACAGAAGACTTACCGAACACTTACCGAAGACTTACCGAACACTTCATGGAAGACTTACGGAAGACTTCATGGAAGACTTTCGGATGGCTTCCATGAAGTCTTCTGGATGACTACCATGAAGTCTTCTGGATGACTTCCATGAAGACTTACGGATGACTTCCATGAAGTCTTCTAGATGACTTCCATGAAGTCCTCTGGATGACTAACACGAACACTTATGGGTGACTTCCATGAACACTTACAGATGATTTCCATGAAGACTTACGGCAGACTTCTGGGAGACTTACGGAAAAATGGATCAACTTGAGGTCAAAAAGGAAAGAAATAGAGGAAAAATTCACGGGGAGAAACTAACAGTTTCAGGGTTGAACTACTGCAGAGTCTGCTGTCATTTATGCTTCTGTATCAGGGGTTACAGTCCCCTGGTCGTCTATTTCTGACCTGCTTAATTACGCAGATGACCGTAGAGGTCATGCAAGTCTCCACTCTCATCCTGAACCAATACTAATGTCGCAACCATCTGAACTTGTCTGCTACTGTCGATCGCTGCGGGTAAGTTCCTGTTGATCGATGCTGTGTGATCAATGTCGGTCTATGCTCGAGTTCTGATGTCGGTCGATGATGTCCGTAAAGAAGTGTCGGTCGACGCTATATAGGGGCTGTAGATTGATGCTTGTCATCTTCCTTTGCGGATCGTACATTTGAGTTTCTCTGGGTCTGAGAATAGTAGTTCTTGTTCTTTATTGCTCATGGTAATATTTTGCATGCACCTGAAAAACAAAGGAAAAGAAAAGTTTAGTAACTTGAAAGTAAAAACAAACATAGACTAAATAGTAGAGATTTAATCTAATGGCGATCAATGCTCCCCGGCAACGGC
Organism: Moricandia moricandioides; assembly: GCA_905132885.1. Lineage (NCBI taxonomy): Eukaryota > Viridiplantae > Streptophyta > Magnoliopsida > Brassicales > Brassicaceae > Moricandia > Moricandia moricandioides. Next base: position 92,448 of record CAJHQQ010000857.1, on the reverse strand, counting down.
CCCAAATTTGGCACGAGAGTTTTTATGTATCTAAATGCAAATTCTATCAAATTAACCCTACGAACTACTCTTGCCAAGAGAGGTCAAATTGTAGTATTTAGGGATCGAATCAACAGGGAGCATGGGCACACAATACACTCACTACAGTCACGATTACGCTAGGAAAATAGATTAATAAGCAGTAAAAAAATATAGGAGATAATTGATTGATTGGTAAGTAAACAATAATAATAAATAGCTAGATATAGGATTTCAGGGAAATTGATTATATAGTATAGAAGCTAAGGGTATTAATCACAGAACTTGATATCTAATGTAAAAGAGGACCAGCTCTCGCTGCAAGTCTAATCTATTGACTAAGTCTGTTGTCTCAGCACTCGCTTGTTGACACAGAATGACCGTCAACCGATGGCAATGATCCTGCGTCGATCGATGGTCTCTTGAGTCAAGCTTTATGACCTAATTTGATAAGTTCACTAAATTAAATAAATCAACTCTCATTTGTTTCTAGCAACCTAGCTCAACATGATTAATTTTGGTAGTCGACCATGCTCTCGCTTGCGCCTAACTATCCTATGATCATGGTTCTAGTTAGCTACTCTAAAACACAAGCAATAAACACAATTCTATTGATAAATCTAATAATCACCCTAGCAATTCTATTGTTTTTCTAATTCATCAATACCATTAATAAACCCTAAACCTAACAAGAGATCTTCTCAGACATGATCTGTGTCATAGAAATCATAGATGAATAGATAAATATAATAAAAACCCAAAGGAGTTCCAGGAGGACTCTGAAGGAGTTTCTCGCTTATCTCCTAACCGTAGAACAATGAATAAAAGAAAGCTTGCTGCCTAAACAATGGCATAGAAACACATAAATAAGGTTTTAAGTCATGCAGTGGCATTCTGGAAATTTATGGTCGCCTCTGGGATTTAGTCGGCCTTGAAAAAAATCGGGCTGGTCTTCTAGGATCACTTTTGATCTACACTAAGGATGATCCATCGATTGACACTCATTCATCTCTCGACAGCTTCCTCTCGCGAGGCAGACAGACCACTCTCTAGTAAAATGGGCATAACTTTGGCTGTAGGATCCTGATTGGCCTCAAAATGGTGGCATTAGAAAGATAACTCAAAGCTATATCTTCTGTAAAAATATAATGTAAATCTTAATGCGGGAATGTGTCCATCCATAGCAAAACATCTGATGCATCTTCGTAGTTTTGCATCTCTAAAAGCTTCAGAATCACCAAAGTTCTTCAGAACGTACCTGAACCTCAAAATACTCTAAACATACTCCAAACACATATAATATACTCTAAATAAGGCTGATATCATGGCACAATAGTGGTAAATATCAGGCCCTATTATTATGCCTGGCATCTGTGGGCTTTGAAATATCATCCAATTTTTTGTAGATACTATTCCTCAGCAAATCTTGGGACATGTAAACATTATCAAGGTTGTTTTCCAATAACTTCTCTATTACAACCCTCTCCCGATATTATGTGTGATGACAATAGATCGATGGCCAAGTGTTTCTATCGGTCGATGTTGACGTAACTACTCCAATCGAGTGTTGTTGTTGAATGAACTAACTGCTTCAATCGCCGGATCATATCCTAAATCAGGATGGTGAGTTTCAATTGATACTGAAGGGTGGGTGTCAACCGATAGTTGAATGTTGTCCCCGTCGACCGATTAGTGGGATTCTCAGGGGAAACTACTATGACCCTCGGCAAAATTAATCTCATGGTTAAAGCTAGGATTATTAAGGGCTAAATAAACCAGCAGGGAAATCTCAAGCCTCGAAGCTGGAAACCGGCCTTCAGGTTCCTGCTTGGAGAAATTACTACCGAGATCCTTGCTTCAGTCCCTGCCTCCGGGTAAAATGGAAGTCTTCTACCCAATGGAATTCTTCATATTTTCGAATATGGAAGAGTTTAGCCTAGCAAACCGACGTCTACTTGACTATATAAGGGGAGCCCAAGCCCTAGAACAAGGGATCAATATTCAGTAACTAAGAGAATAAAGCTAGGCGGCTAGAACAAGGGTTAATGCACCAACCGCTATAGTTCCATGATATAGCCTATTTATTACCAGTTTTAGGCCATGTTATAGGCTATATTTAGGGTTTATTATGTGTGTGTAGGCTATCTTTTAAGGTCTTTACAGGTCCAGGTATGTTTTGGAGATATGTGGAGATACTTCGAGCTTTTGGAGCATTTAGAGGAGAGTAGTATGTAGCTGATCATTGAGAGAGTCGAAGTACAAGACTGTCGTCGATCGACGACACTACCTTGGTGTCGAGCGATGTTACATGACCAAGATCGATCCATGCTGAACACTTGAAATTGATCGATGAGAAATTCTCAGGGGAAACTACTATGACCCTCGGCAAAATTAATCTCATGGTTAAAGCTAGGATTATTAAGGGCTAAATAAACCAGCAGGAAAATCTCAAGCCTCGAAGCTGGAAACCGGCCTTCAGGTTCCTGCTTGGAGAAATTACTACCGAGATCCTTGCTTCAGTCCCCCGTCGACCGATTAGTGGGATTCTCAGGGGAAACTACTATGACCCTCGGAAAAATTAATCTCATGGTTAAAGCTAGGATTATTAAGGGCTAAATAAACCAGCATGGAAATCTCAAGCCTCGAAGCTGGAAACCGGCCTTCAGGTTCCTGCTTGGAGAAATTACTATCGAGATCCTTGCTTCAGTCCCTGCCTCCGGGTAAAATGGAAGTCTTCTACCCAATGGAATTCTTCATATTTTCCAATATGGAAGAGTTTAGCCTAGCAAACCGACGTCTACTTGACTATATAAGGGGAGCCCAAGCCCTAGAACAAGGGATCAATATTCAGTAACTAAGAGAATAGAGCTAGGCGGCTAGAACAAGGGTTAATGCACCAACCGCTATAGTTCCATGATATAGCCTATTTATTACCAGTTTTAGGCCATGTTATAGGCTATATTTAGGGTTTATTATGTGTGTGTAGGCTATCTTTTAAGGTCTTTACAGGTCCAGGTACGTTTTGGAGATATGTGGAGATACTTCGAGCTTTTGGAGCATTTAGAGGAGAGTAGTATGTAGCTGATCATTGAGAGAGTCGAAGTACAAGACTGTCGTCGATCGACGACACTACCTTGGTGTCGAGCGATGTTACATGACCAAGATCGATCCATGCTGAACACTTGAAATTGATCGATGAGAAATTCTCAGGGGAAACTACTATGACCCTCGGCAAAATTAATCTCATGGTTAAAGCTAGGATTATTAAGGGCTAAATAAACCAGCATGGAAATCTCAAGCCTCGAAGCTGGAAACCGGCCTTCAGGTTCCTGCTTGGAGAAATTACTATCGAGATCCTTGCTTCAGTCCCTGCCTCCGGGTAAAATGGAAGTCTTCTACCCAATGGAATTCTTCATATTTTCGAATATGGAAGAGTTTAGCCTAGCAAACCGACGTCTACTTGACTATATAAGGGGAGCCCAAGCCCTAGAACAAGGGATCAATATTCAGTAACTAAGAGAATAGAGCTAGGCGGCTAGAACAAGGGTTAATGCACCAACCGCTATAGTTCCATGATATAGCCTATTTATTACCAGTTTTAGGCCATGTTATAGGCTATATTTAGGGTTTATTATGTGTGTGTAGGCTATCTTTTAAGGTCTTTACAGGTCCAGGTACGTTTTGGAGATATGTGGAGATACTTCGAGCTTTTGGAGCATTTAGAGGAGAGTAGTATGTAGCTGATCATTGAGAGAGTCGAAGTATAAGACTGTCGTCGATCGACGACACTACCTTGGTGTCGAGCGATGTTACATGACCAAGATCGATCGATGCTGAACACTTGAAATTGATCGATGAGCAATTCACAGACAGCCGATTTCAAGCCAAGTTAGTGACAAGAGACAAGAATACAAGATTATTCCTAGACGAGTTTTGACCTAGATTTTAGGGTTTTATATTTATGCTCTATGTATGACACCATAGTGTGTGGAAAGTGTTTGGGGGAAAGTGTGTGCGTGTGTGTGCAACAACACTCCATTATAGTTTTAGGATTTATTTAGGGGAGAAGATTCATAACTCCTTAGGGAGATTTGTATTGGAACCCCAATATTATGTATGAGTAGTTATCAACTAGATTTAGGGTATAATTATAGCAATCATCGATTGGCCCAAAAAGAAGGTTTGTTAGTTCAAGTTAATATCCATCAATTGAGTTGTGCTTCATGCTTGCATTCTAGAGTAGCTAACTAGGATCTCGAAAGTAGGACATGGATGACTATGAGAGTAGGTTCTGTGGCAGAATAGACTCCATTGAACTAGGTTGTTAGTAGCATGCAAGAGCTGGTCTAATTAGCTTGGTGAACATATCAAATCTCGTTCACACTTCCTTCTGATTTCACCATCGATTGACATAAGGCCTCAGTCGTCGATCGATGGTCTTTCCTTTTGCTAGCATACAAGAATTAGAGTTAAAAGGGTCAAATAGTTCTTATTTTAGTTCTAGAATATTTACATATCCGTGCTTCATGTTCCTTAAAATTCATTGAGGTTGAAAACCCTAGATCTAGCATATTTACATTTGCATCTAGTTAGTCTGTTATCATATTTCCAGATTTACACTATTAGCATATTTCCATATTGCATCTACACCTTCCAATAAGGAATATTTCCTTAGACCGATAACTTGTTACCAATATATATAATCATCTAGGTTAATATTTAGAAATAAGAAATCTATTGTGTGCCATTGTTCTCTGTGGATTCGATCCCTAAGTATTAAAGATGATCTCTCTTGGCAAGAGTATTGTTTGTGTGATAGGATTAAGAGTTAAGTTGACAGTTAATTGTTTAGGATATTTATACCCTGCTTGAGCAATAACCACACCATGTGTCAAATTTGGCGTTGTTGCCGGGGAACATTGATCGCCATTAGATTTAATTCTAGGATTTAGTCTAGGTTGGATTGTACTGTCAAGTTACTGATTTTTCTTTTTCTTTTTCTTTTTGCAGGTGCATGGAAAAGAGTACTAGGAGCAATATCAGACAAGAATTACTATTCTCAGACCCACATAATCTCTAACGTACGATCCAAAAATAAAGACGACAAGCATAGATCGACGGCATCTGCTCAGCATCGATGGACAATTCTCTATGGACAGCATCGACCGACATCAAAACTCTAGCATCGACCGACACTGATCACTCAGCATCAATCGACAGCATGTCACCCGCATCGATCGACGACAGCAGACGAGTTAAGATGGTTGCGCCTATAGTAGTAGTTTAGAATGAGAATGGCGACTTGCATGACCTCAACGGTAATCTGCGTAATGCAGCAGGTCAAAAGATAGACGATCAGGGGGCTGTAATCCCTAATACAGAAGCAGACGCTGTATTAGCTCATCCTTAAGCTAAATACAAAGATTAAAGATCTCAACACCCGTGTGTGGGGGGGGGGGGACTGGAAAATCAGGTGACTCATACGAGTCAAGCCCTTAAGAGATACGAGGCTATGGTTAGGGAGAAGGAAGAATCTTGACATGAACATCACGTCAATGTTGTGATTGTTGATGATTTTTGGGTAGAAGTCAAGAAAAAAAAGGCCACAATTGGAAGGGTTCCGTATAGGAAATCCGAGTTTGTTAGGCAGTTCGCACATGAATCAATTGACACAAGATACCGAGAAGTTGGCAGAACCGGGAAAATCTTCGAGCATCGCTCGACGCTGAGATCGTAAAATCGAACGATGGTAACCAGTAACAAAACGAGTCCATCAACCAAAAGTCACGAATACGACAACTCCAAAGAAGAAGATGGATACATCAGAGCCTATGATGGTTGATATGAATACCGAGGGTCATCGTAGGAAAAAGCCAAGGATCATTGTGAAGAAGAAAACTGATCCTGGGAAGTTTGTGGTGCCATGTCTGATCAAAAGCCACGAGTTTTCCAATGCCCTTTGTGACACTGGATCATCAGTGAGCATCATACCCAGAGCTATGGCAGAGAAGTTGAACCTGAGAGTGGAGCCCTCCAGTGATTCTTTCATTTTTGTGGATTGCACAAGAACGTCAGTCCCGATATACTTCCATGTGATGGACATACAGATCAATTGGAACTCTTTTTTGTTAATTGGAAGAGCTTTCATTGCCACCGTAGGAGCTATCTGTGACATGAAGACAAACAGGTTGTGCCTTTCCTTGATTGATCATAATGTGTATTATGAAATTTATAAGAATAAACCTACCCTCCCGAAATTGTGCAATGATGCAGAGCTTGTGGCCACCTGCTTCTGCGATTACGAGTTCGATGAGGAATCGGAAGAAGGATCATCGATCAATACCAATACCAAACAAGTCAACACATACCATGGAGATTTGGATAACAACACAGCCTACCTCGAGTACGATGAAGACTACAAAGACGAAGAAATAATTGAATACCAAGGGATTGCTATGGAAGAGGCTGGTGTTTTTCATATTTCCCATCATCTTTGCAAATATCCATCGACGGTAACCATACACCATCGATTGATACTGGGAATGAAGCAGAAACCGAACAAGATTCAACTGCAGAACGCGAAAGGCAATATGGTTATCTACAACCAGATGAGTTCGGTATTATGAGAGATCCAGCTGGTCACGCAAGAGATATGGATGGCAAAATTCTACATGTCACAAAGGATGATGTGGGAGATATACTTGGAATGGCTAATGGAGCTTGAAACCTTTTTGCCCACCTGTCTGATTATCGATCATCGATCAACGGTCAACATACACCATCGATGGACACCAATCTGGTATCCCAACGATACGGTGAGGCTTACGAAGAATACGATGCAGATTACAGAGAGGAAGAGCTGATTGAGTATCGCGGCCTGGCGCTGGAAGAAGCTGGCTGGGTAATGAACGCGAAAGTACGTACTCGAGTATCAATCGTCGGCATCTACTGGCCATCAAACGACATCAAACGAAAACAAGAACAATTACTTGGAGCAGAAGAAACAGAAGATGGTTATCTCAGATCAGATAAGTTTTCAATTTTCAGAGATACAGAAGGACGTGCACGAGATCTTTATGGGAGAATTCTAAATCTACCAAAGGAGGATGTAGCCGACGCCCTTGTTATGGCTAATGGATCAGGAAATTTTTTTGAACAACAGCAACAGCCATCGATCGACGCATATGTATCAACATCGATCGACAACAAGGAGCAGAAGCACGAGCCTATCCAAAATTAAACATCGATCAACAACAAGAAGTATGCATCGATCGATACCACCATTCCAGGAGTCCATGAGTTTTGTACATCTAACCCCTTTAGTTCACAAAATCCAGGATCAATCAGTTGGATAAATCCCCTACTGATAGACAATTGCGTAGAGTATGGAATGAGAGCATATGATGCTGATGTCAGAATAATTTTCTATTGGGAAAAGATAGATGAGTATGGCATCTACAGAGATGACAATGGTAATGAACAAAGAAGATATCAGGGCATTTCTAGAGAGAGCTACTATGTTTGAGTACAACTACATATTTTTACATCAACATGCAACAAAGATCGTTATGTCTAGGCAGAAACAAAAGACATACAACAGAGCAGAGATTGAAAATATTGTCAATAAGATCTACAAAGCTAAAGAGATGTCATTTAATGATTTCTAGAGGAGGCTTGATGATTTCTACTATCCTATAGACCAGTGCCTCACCGGTTTAACTACACGCATGGATGAGATGAAGCAAGATTTGGATATTGTTCGAAGACAGATGTGAATGGACTAGATAGAGAGACATCGATCGACTGAAACATCATGCGATCGATCGTTACTGATTTCGACAGACAAAATTAGGCAGCAGAAATACAATTAGAAGACAGGTTTAATGAGATTATTTTTTTCTTAGAGCTTGATGAAAGAAGATATTTCTCAGAAATTGGAGGATATATCAGAGACTACAGCTGCCAGACTTAGAATGCTACAATGCAGTAGTGAGCATCTACAAACGAGAATGCATTCAGTGGAGATTACTAAGGAGATCATAAAGAATTAGAAAGCCATAGGAGATGAAGAAATGGGAAACTTTGTTGGTACATTGTTACATAAGAGCAAGAAAGATGTAGACACCTTTTTCCAAGTGTTGATCCACCTCCATTATGCATGGAACCCCAGTACTTTGATTATGTCTGCGTAGTTATCAACTAGATTTAGGGTTGAATGACAACAATCATGGATTAGCCCAAAAGTAGGATTGTTAGGTTAAGTTAATATCCATCAATTGAGTTGTGCTTAATGCTTGCATTCTAGAGTAGCTAACTAGGATCTCGAAAGTAGGACGTGGACGACTATGAGAGTAGGTTCTACGCCAGAATCGACTCCATTGAAATAGTTTGTTAGGCGCATGCGAGAGCTGGTCTAATTATCTTGGTGAACATATCAAATCTAGTTCACATTTCCTTCTGATTTCTCCATCGATCGACATCAGGCATCAGCCATCGATCAATGGTCTTTCCTTTTGCTCCCATACGAGAGTTGGAGTTAAAAGGGTCAGAATGGTTAATATTTGAGTTCTAGAATATTTACATATCCATGCTTCTTATTCCTTATAATTCATTGAGGTTGAAAACCCTAGTTCTAACATATTTACATTTGCATCTAGTTAGTCCACTATCATATTTCCATATTTACACTATTAGCATATTTCCATATTGCATCTATACCTTCCAATAAGGAATATTTCCTTAGAACGATTAGTTGTTATCAATACATATAATCACCTAGCTTAATCTTTAGTAATAAGAAATATATTGTTTGTCATTGTTCTCTGTGGATTTGATCCCTAAGTACTACAGATGATCTCTCTTGGCAAGAATATTGTTTTGTGTGTTAGGATTAAGGTTTAATTTTACAGTTAATTGTTTAGGATATTTATACCCTGGTAGAGCAATAAACACATCCTGTGTCATTCCTGCTCATACGATCAATAAAAAACTTTTTCAATCTCGATTTATACTTGTCTATTAGCTCCTCTATTTTTATGTAGTACTCACAAATATCCTACACAAAAATACCCTAACAGTTTGGCGCTAGAAGGAGGGGACTAATCTTAGCTACGTGATGATGGCAATGGCTGAGAAAAAAAATTGATCCTCGGTTACACCTAGGGAGATCAAACTACAAAATCAACACGATCTTCTGTAAAGCCAAGTGATCGAGCTGCACAAATCTCAGAAAGTGGCCACAGAAAAGCCCGAGCTCGTCTCCGAGGTTCATAACCTGAAAGATAACCTAGACGAGCACTCTAAGCAGCTAGAGCAAAGCGTTGAGAAAATCTCTGCTTAAGGCGGAGAACCTTCTTACTTTAATTATGTCTGAGTAATTGTGAACTAGGTTTAGAGTTTATCAATTATACTTATGGATTAGGTAAACAATAGAACTGTTAATGTTATTATTAGATCTATTAATAGAATTGTGTTTATTGCATGTGTTCTAGAGTAGCTAACTAGAACCCTGTTAATAGGATAGTTAGTCGCAAGCGAGAGCATTTTCTCCTACCAGAATCTATTGTGTTGAGCTACGTTGCCAGAAACAAACGAGAGTTGATTTAGTCAGTCTAGTGAACTTAGCGAACTAGGTCATAACACTTGACTCAAGAAATCATCGATCGACGCAAGATCATTGCCATCGATCGACGGTCATTCCGTGTCATCAAGCAAGAGCTGAGACATTGGACTTGGTCAATAGATTAGGCACGCATGCGAGAGCTGGTGTATTTTACATTAGATTTCGAGTTCCATGATTAAATACCTTTAACTTTTATCTACTATAATCCACTTGCCTGAAATCCTATATCTAGCATATTTCCATATTTACATTACTAGCATATTTCCATATTTACATTATTATCTTTTTCCATATTTGCATTATTAGCATATTTCCATATTGAATCTACATCTTCTAATAAGGAATACATTGCTTGACCTTATTACTTGCTACCAATATATATAGTTACTTAGCTTAGCCTTTAGAAATAAGAAATCTATTGTGTGCCTTTCTTCTCTGTGGATTCGATCCCTAAGTACTACACCTAATCTCTCTTGACAAGAGTATCATTTTATTGTGTGTTATGATTAAGGGTTAATTTGACAGTTGTTTGTTTAGGATATTATTACCCTATTGAAACATAAAAACACACCCCACGTCAAGATGGAATGTTTTCCCATTGAGTAGGTGAAATGGTGTGGTTCTTAGTTGCGTCTTGAATGCAGTTCGGTAAGCCCAAAGTGCATCATCCATTTTGTGGACCAATTATTTCGGGTTGATCCTACCGTCTTTTCTAAAATTTCTTTGGTCTGATGGTCGGATACTTTTACTTGTCCGCTGGTTTGAGGATGATAGGATGTAGCTACTCAATGCTGAACTCCATGTTTCTTGAGTAGTTTTTCAAACACTTCTTTAATAAAAAGGGCACCTCCATCAGTTATAACTGTTCGAGGAACTCCAAATCTGAGAAAGATTATGCTTTTAAAGAGTTAAACGACTAAAACAACATCTTTTTTGTAGTTGTTATTGCTTGAACCCATTTGGATACATAATATACAGCAACTAGGATGTATTTTTTTTTTGTAAAGATGGGAAAGGACCCATAAAATCAATGCCTCAGAAATCAAACACTTCAACTTCAAGTATGAATTTTTTCTCCATTTCGTGTCTCTTTATGATTTTCCTCTTCTTTGACAGGGGATGCATTTTTCTATGTAAGCTTGAGCATCTCGAAACATGGTTGGCCACCAGAAGCCTTCCTGAAGAATCTTTGATACAGTTTTGAAACTGCCAAAATGCCCTGCGTAGTCTGATCCACTGCAGAGATATAGGATATCTGGAACTGTGATTTCAGCAACACAACGTTTGTATATTCCATCAGAACGATGTTTTTAGAGGTAAGGTTCTTCCCAATGATATCTCCGGATTTCTCTGAGAAACCTTTTATTTGTGTTTGTTGGGGTCAAAATCGGTCACGACAAAATCAATGGCTCAAGTCCCCGGAAAATGTTTCTTTCGAGGTTTTGGCTCACGAAATTTTTCAAAGAACGATCAAGCCACAAGGACAAAGTCATCATACGACAAAGTCCCACACGTAACATACGGGTCGCCACATGACGATCCCCAAACTCAACGTACTTGTCGCCATATGGCGACCCATTCTCACAGAACACAGGTCGCCATATAGCGACCGACACCCATGAAGTACGGGTTGCCATACGGCGACGCGCACTCTCAAGGCACGGGTCGCCATATGGCGAACAGCACTTGGGAAGCACGGGTTGCCATATGGCAACTTATGCTCGCAAAGAACGAGTCGCAATATGGAGACCTGCACAAAAAAGCACGGGTCGCCATATGGAGACCTGCTCCTGCTGCTGCGACCGGGTGTGCTCGGCGGAGACCTCCTCTGCGGCGCACTCTGAGGGGTGCAGTGTGGATGTGGCTCTTAGCTTGATGGAACACGAGGCGCTGTATATCATCAGAGAAGTCTTTCACCTCTCTCAATGGTAATGGGATCATCCTCGGTCCCTCGTCATCCATAAAGGACCAAAAGCATCCTTCCTTCAGCCACTGGGCCCTCGTCAGGTGGCCCTCATCCCTGAAGCGCATTCCCCTCTCTACCAAAGCTCCCTCGAGGCTGACGTCAAGGAAAGTGACGATCGGTGTCAGAAGGCTCCCTATCGTCTCCCTCTTCGCGCCCGAACCGTGGAAGAGTTTGTCCTTCAGGGACGCCAGGTGCTCAGCAAATATAGCCCCCATGTTGACCTGCTGATCGGTCTCTGGTGGAACAAAGAGCTCGTCATCCAGTCCAACTAATTTCATGATGGAATAGTATAGAAGTGTCAGCTCCTGAACCCGAACCTTGTTGGGTTCCATCTTGCACTATAGGGTGTGTGCAAGGACCTTCAGAAAGTAGCACAGGGTGGGGTGACGGACGTCCGTCTGAGTAGCTGAGCGCGAGTCGAAATGGCATGTCCTAATTAGGCCCCATAAAGTAGGCAAACCAGGAAATGGAGAAACCGCATAGGGACTGGTGCCAATATCAAAGTCGTAGATCTCGCACAACTGCAGGATGGGGATCCTGTATCGGATGCCTCTGATTAAGAAGGTCAAGGTAGCCTCTTGGGCCACCTTCGCCCTGGGTATCTTGTAGAGCACTTGCGCTGTGGAGATGTACTGCCTCACCTGGTCTGGATAGAGAGGATATGGCTTAGTCACCATGGTGTCTAATCTGACTCATGCACCATCTGTTTGAAGTCGGTGTAGAGTCCCAACTTCTTCAGGGTTCGCTTGTCAGCGAACTTGGTCGGCTCGATGGTCACGCCTTGCCAGGCGTTGTAATCGAGACTGACAAATTCGTGCCACTCCTCAATCACCCGATGGTGTGTGCATTCTCTTGATGCCACAGCTCTTAGAGGATGTTGATAGTCCTCGAATGTCACAAGGAGAGCCTCTTATTCCTTAAGCCAAGGGTCTTGGCATGGAGGACCCCGTGGTGGATTGCTGGGACCACCGACCTCGTAGCGTGCTTTAGTCCTTTGCTAGTCCATTTGCATATAACAAAACAAAACACAAGTTAGAAGGGATGTTGACATTAAAGAAGCAGCCGTCGATCGATGGTATCGCATGCTCATCGATCGACATAACCTAATGGCCATCGATCGACGTCGACACATGGTTATCGATCGATGCTTTGTCGCGGACCAGTGTTCACAAAATCAAAAATAATCAACTCAAATCAGTGCAAATCATGTATAAAAACGATGGATAATCCCTAATATAGTACTCCAGAAATCGTTCTACATGCCGACTAAAACCACCAAAATTTGATTTTTCTTCAAACCTAAAAAGTTCCCTAAACTAAGAGATTTGGAGAACATACCTTGAAGATTGAATGATATATAGAGTTTAACAGGTAGGGAGTGTAGAAATTGTGTGGTTTAGGCTCAAAAATGAGCAACATCGGCCAAAAATTCAGAGAGAAAATGGGTGTAGAAGTCGTATGTGTTTTGGCGGTTTGGAGAGAAGTGTTTTATGAATTGGGGCCGTGTCGAGTTAACCTACCCGACGCACGACCGTCGATCGATGGCAGTCTAGGTGCATCGATCGATGGTATGGTTGGTGACTCCTTATTTAGTAGAGATTTTTATAATTGCATAAATAATAAGTAATTATTAACATATTTGTTAATTATTAAAGTATTACTGCTAATATATAAATTTTTCTTTTGGTTTTTGTATTTTTATCATTACATATTTAAATATTAATTTTTAGTAAATTAGTGGGTCGCCTCCCACTCAACGCTTGTTTATAGTCATTAGCTTCACGGGGAATGGGCTCATCATACGGGATCAGGCATATCTAGACGCGCAGTCTGAGTATGCGGAATTTCAGCTCTAGTCCAATAGTGTTTCACTCGCTGCCCATTCACCATGAAATCTTCTCCCTTTGGATTAGCCGAGCGTTGTACAAGAGCACTTGATCGTTTGTGTAGTTGTGTTGCGCGTCATCGAGGGTCCTACTAGCATAGTAATAGCGTGCAACTTTTTTTCCTTTTTCTGCAAAAGCACAGCGCCCACAGCGAAGCCGCTGGCGTCGCACATAATATCGAAAGGTAAATTCCAATCCGGTGCTTGGCCAATAGGGGCGGACACGAGTGCTGATTAGATTTCTTTAAAGGCTTCGAGGCATTTAGGTGTAAAATCACATTTCACTTCTTTGGACAAAATTGTAGTAAGGGGTCTAGCAATTTTGCTAAAATCTTTTATGAATCGTCTACAAAATCCAGCATGTCCTAGGAAACTTCAGAAGTCTTTGAAATTAGTGGGTGGCAACAGTCCAGTCATTACGTCAATTTTTGCCCTGTCGACCTCAATTCCGGCTGCTGAGACCTTGTGTCCCAAGACAATTTCGTTGTTAACCATAAAATAACATTTTTTCCAGTTCAAAACCAGTTTTTTTTCTCTTCGCACCGAGCTAATACCTACATAGGTTATTGAGCCAAGTCTTGAAATTTGGACCATATACCGAGAAATCATCCATGAAAACCTCCATGAAGTCTTCGATCATATCGGTGAATATCGACATCATGCATCTTTGGAAGGTCGTAGGGGCGTTACAGGGTCCGAATGGCATCCTGCGATATGCAAACGTTCCATAGGGACATGTAAAGGTAATCATTTCTTGGTCGTCCAGCTTTATGGGGATCTGGAAGAATCCCGAATATCCATCAAGAAAGTAGTAGTATTCGTGGCTCGCGAGTAATTCTAACATCTGATCGATAAAGGGTAAGGGAAAATGATCTTTTTGTGTGGAAGCATTTAATTTCCTATAATCAATACACATTCTGTGTCCGGTGACTGTTCTAGTAGGGATCAATTCATCTTTATCATTCTTTACTACGGTAATTCCGCCTTTCTTTGGAACAACATGAACTGGACTGACCCAGTTGCTTTATGAGATCGGGTAAATGACGCCTGCCTTTAAGAGTTTCCTGATTTCCTTCTTAACTACTTCCTTCAGGTTAGGGTTCAATCTTCTCTAGTGCTCGATGGATGATTTTGATTCATCATAAAGGGGTATCCTATGCATACATAAATCAGGAGAACTTCCCGGTATGTCATCTAGCGATTATCCGAGAGCTTTGCGGTGCTTTCGCATTTTATTAAGCAATAGTTCTTGTTCTCCGCTACTCAAATTAGCATTAATTATGACAGGGTAGGAGTTGTCGTAAAGAAAAACACATTTAAGGCCATTTCGAAGTGGTTTAAGTTCGATTTTAGGTGCTTTAGCTTTGCTGTCGATCGATGGGGACGTTGGGATGTCGATCGACAGGTGTCGACAGATCGAGATCTTCAATGTCGATGTTGAAAATTCCTTTTGTGGTGTCCATCAACCTTGTGTACTCTCTAGTGTGATCTTCTAACGTAGGGATGCCGCCTTCTGGGGATTTGCGTGCTTTCTCAAAAGGTTCGTTCGACCACATATCTATGAATGATTCTTCTACTAGAACAGAAAGATGATCGATATGGTAAGTTTGACTGTCGATCAAAGGTTGTATTATTATTTTTTCCATGTGAAAAATAATAGGTATCTTCCCGATGTTGAGACATATACGTCCTCCTCTGACATTGATGATCACTCTGGCAGTTGCTAAGAAAGATCTTCCTAAGATAATCGGATTTCGAGGTTCTCGCTCATATTTAAGCACTATGAAATCTGCAGGTATATCGCAGTTATTAACGTGTACGGGAACGTCCTCAAGTATACCCTCTGGGAGTCTAGTGGATCTGTTAGCTAAAACGAGAGTGATCCTGGTAGGTAGAAATTGTGTTAGCCCGAGAGTGACTGCGACAGAGTAAGGCATCAGGTTTACACTAGAGCCTAAATCGCAGAGGGATTTTTGGAATAACTCATTGCTAATAGTGCAATCTAAAACGAAACTATCGGGATCAGGAAGTTTAACTGGATTTTTTCCTCTAATGATATCAGTCACCTCTTTGGACACCATCATCACCCAGTGTTCTGATTCATGGAATCCTCGGGAAGCTGCATCTTTCACGTACTGCTTGATGGCGGGTGAGATGTGAATGGCATCTCAATGTTTATTTTGTCGAACGCTTTCTTGCATATTGCTTTGTCTAGATGCTTCTTTTTCTGCTAAGATTATTTTGGAGGAAAGGGAGCGTTGGCATGGTAGATTCTAGTCCTAAGCGGTTCAGTTGGTTCTGGTTCAGGGTGTCGATCGAATCTACGATCCTAGCGCTAAGTGATTATAGTTTCAGTGCGTCGAGCGATGGCCGTTAAAGGTTGTCGGTCGATGTCTCGTATTTTTGTGCCTTTTCCCTTAGGTTCAACAATGAACTCCTCAAGATCGTCATTTTGTTCTAGTAAATACGGTTCAGGGAGGATATCGGGATTCGTCTTGTGCATTTCGAGCGGAATGGGATATGATTTTCATTTTCTTTTTCGTTCGTTGTGATTTTCTCGAATTCATAGATGGTGATACTCTCTTTAACACCAGGGGTGAGCTGTCGACCGCTTCGTAAAGCTACGACATTAAATTGTTTTCTGGGGTTAGCGTCTGTTTTACCAGGTAAAAATACGTCCTCTCTTCTGATGGACATAGTGTTGCTTGCCACTTGGTTGTCGATTCTCCTAATGTGTTCGCCCAGAGTTTCAAATTTTCTATCATTTCTGAGTATATAAGATCTAACTTCTTATTTAGGTCGGTGGCTATTTTACGGTTTCCTGTGAAGACTTGGTTCATTTTTGACTTTGAAATTTTTTCGTATCTGTTCACAGTGGTGTCACTGTTGCTTGTGGAATCACCCCCATCTTTCCTAAATCGTTGATCGTGCTGGTTCATCACGTCAGAGAATTCAGCTTGTTTTTTGAAGTTAGAATGGACAGAGTTGCTCTCACCATAATATCGAGATAAGTCATTTCCGTCTAGAAGGGCTGCAACTGATGCTAGAGTTTCTCTAACTCAGATAGAGTGCTCCTCTTCTATGGATAATGGTGCTTCCCTTCTTTCGGTGTCTCTTTTTTTGAAAGCTTGACCTAAAGCTATGTTTTCTATTAGCCTTTTAGCGCTTGTAGGGATTTGGGTACCGAATTGCCCGTCGCTGGCTGCATCAAGGATGGTTTGATAGTCTAGGTTGAGTCCTCTATAGAAAGTATTGATTAGTTGGGGCTCTGTAAATCCATGGTGTGGACACGAAAGTTGGTAGCTCTTAAACCTATTCCAGGAGTTTCTAAAAGATTTGCGACTACCTTGAACCAAAGTGGATATTTCTCTTCTTGTTTCCCAATATTTCTCCTCGTCAAAGAAGTGATTTATGAAAAAGCTTCGAATGTCTTCCCAACTAGTCAGGGATCCTGGTGGTAGTTGGTTCAGCCAACTCCTAGCATCACCTGCTAGGGAAAAAGGAAAAAGTTTGCAGCGATGGAAATCGTCATTCACCATGTCTTCTAGCATCTCGATGTGGTCATTTGGGTGTTTAGTAGAAGAGCCACTAAACTGATTTTTCCGTGCCATAATTAGGAAATTGATATCAAGTTCAGAGCTTCCAGAATGATTATCAGATAATCGAATTGCAGATCAATTGGAATAAGCTCTGTTGGGATTTAGGTATTTGAGCATTGGTAATTCAAGCTTTATCTCATTCTTTGGAGATTTAGTGATTTGATTTGGAATTGCATCTTCCTGATAATAAATTAGTTGGCATGCTTCGTTGCTTTTATTATTTATTGGTTCTATCAAGACTACTTTCTCATTATCAGATTCAGTAAAGGCGTACTTACCTTCTTCCGGCTGATCGGTATCGATCGATGGTAGCGGAAGAGTATTGCCCGACAGCAGTGGACAAACGTCCATCGATTCAAGTGGTCTTCGTCGATCGATCGTTGTTGTCCAAAATCCATATTCTCTCCTTCAGGTACATGTGTCATAAGGTTCAGGAAAAGAATAATTTAGCAAACAATGAAGTAAAAATCTAGACAATATTCTCTCCTTCAGGTACATCGTTTACATTGGATACGATTTCTTCTGTAACTCTGGAAGGTAAAAGTCTATGTGCTTCTGATTCCCCTTTCTCTCCCCTTCAAATTAAAAAAGTAGTCGAACAGGATTTGGTGGATACAACCTATAAAGCTTGATTCATATGATCCTAGAAAGAGATAAAAAGGTCAAAAAAAAGTGAACTTGATATGCTGGCAAAGACCATTAGGGCTTGATTCATGGAAGCCTATCCAAATATCTCAGTTAATTTAAAAAATAAAATGATACCCTCATAAAGAAGAGAGAAATTGACTGAGAAGAAGTAAGAAGAGAGAGAGGAAAGGAATCAGAGAAAGTTGCATGTGTGTTCAGATACTTGGAGAGGTAAGATTTCATATGTCCCTTGATCGATACTCCCAAGGTAAAGCTTGCACTTTTATTTTATGCAAAGAAATGAAATCAGTAGAGGGGCGAGTCAGTCTAGTATTTGCTAAGTTGCTGGTAGAATGGATTTGGTTGCTATACTAGGATAGGGTATATAAAGTTTCTCTGTGGTTGGCTTGATAGGATGTGTTTGCAATAAAGCAAGGTGACAGTTATACTTAGACAATATGTGAGTCTTCGCTTTTCAAAACATATTTCACAGGCTTATTTGCTTGAAGATAAGCAAAAGGTTAAGTCTAGGGGAGTTGATGTAGCCTATTTATTGCCAGTTTTAGACCATGTTATAGACTCTATTTAGGGTCTATTATGTGTGTCTAGGCTATGTTTTGAGGTCTTTACAGGTCCAAGTAGGTTTTGGAGATATATGGAGACACTTGGAGCTTTTGGAGCATTTGGAGAGGAATTATATGTAGATGATCATTGAAGAGGTCGAAGTACGAGATTAGCATCGACCGACGATACAGCATAGGTGTCGACCGATGTTACATGACCAAGGTCGATCGATGTTGCATATCTGCCATCGATCGATGTCCAGTTCGCAGACAGCTGACTTTCAAGCCCAAGTTAGAGACATGACACAAGATTACAAGATTCCCCTTGGAAGAGTTTTGACCTAGACTTTAGGGTTTTATATTTATACTTTATGTATTGCACCATGCTAGGTGTGCTGTTTTGTGCTAGTTTAAGTTAGTGCTGTTTTGTGCTAGTTTTAATTAGTGCTGTTTTGTACCAGTAATAGGGGTGCTAAGTGTTCTAAGTGTGCTTTGGAACCCCAATATTTTATCTGTGCATTTTATTTAGATTAATATTCTTACTTTAATTATGTCTGAGTAATTGTTAACTAGGTTTAGGGTTTATCAATGGTACTGATGGATTTGCCAAACAATAGAATTGTTAAGCTCATTATCATATCTATTAATAAAATTTTGTTTATTTCTTATGTTCTAGAGTAGCTAACTAGAACCCTGCTAATAGGATAGTTAGGCGCAAGCGAGAGCTTGGTCTACTACTGGAATCTATTCTGTTGAGCTTGGTTGCTAGAAACAAACGAGAGTTGATTTAGTCAATCTAGTGAACTTAACGAACTAGGTCATAACGCTTGACTCAAGAAGCCATCAATCGACGCAGGATCATTGCCATCGTTCGACTGTCATTCTGTGTCAACAAGCGAGAGCTGAGACATTGGACTTGGTCAATAGATTAGGCGCGCATGCGAGAGCTGGTGTCTTTTACATTAGATTTTGAATTTCATGATTAAATACCTTTAACTTCTATATACTATAATCCACTTGCCTGAAACCCTAGATCTAGCATATTTCCATATTTACATTACTAGCATATTTCGATATTTGAATTATTAGCATATTTCCATATTGCTTCTATACCTTCTAATAAGGAATATTTCTTTGACCTGATTACTTGTTACCAATATATATAGTTATCGAGCTGAGCCTCTACAAATAAGAAATCTAATGTGTGCCATTGTTCCCTATGGATTTGATCCCTAAGTACTACACCTGATCTCTCTTAACAAGAGTATTATTGTATTGTTTGTTAGGATTAAGGGTTAATTTGACAGTTGTTTGTTTAGGATATTATTACCCTATTAAAACATAAAAACACACCCACGTCAATTCTCGAAGTGATAAACTCGACCAGGGGCAGAAAAGAAAACACCAAGCCGCCTTGAAGAGTAATTTATAAGAGGAGACAAGACTAGAGACTCAAGGATGACTTTTGGAGCATTCACAACAAACTTAGAGCAATAAGCATTTACTTTCGTTTTGTTATCTAGCTGTTTTCCGATTAGGTTTTCGTAGTCAGGTTGCTAGAACTAAGGATCTCGCCAACAGCTTTTGTAGCCAAGGCTCATTGCGTTCTTGGACAAAAGCTCTTACGCAATTCCAAAATAAGAACCTCTTCCTATATTTCTCTTTCGAAATTTCCTTATCATATTTTTATCGTCAGCCTTTACTTAAATTTGTCTGGAATCTCTTGGGAAAGTTACGTTTTCCTGACTTCCTATGCTGACAGAAATCGACGGTGTGGATCTCGGTTCCCACAGCTTGGCAATAAAAGAAGGGGGACTTACGAATCAATCTTTGTCGCAACCACAGAACGCCAGTCAAACATGCCAGCTGACGATCTCAACAACCAACAACTTCATGATGATGTAAACCACGACAATGTTGACAACACTCCTGCGGCCAACACTCCTGCGGTTAACGCTGAGCCCAAAACTGCGGCATTCGAGAAGATAAAGAAACTGATCTCCGCCTATAAAAAAGGGCGGAAGAGCAGGATAAGCTCATGGGATCTCTCGCTAAGCAGGTCGAAACCCTAACTGCAAAAACCTGAGCTGCCCTTCCTCGTGGAACCACTAGGATCCAGGGAAGAAGACTTGATTTCGCAACTCCTTTGGACCGGTCTGGGAACGCACATGAGAAGCCTTCGGGATAAAATCCAGACGAAATCACTCCTGCACCAGCACGGAAAAATCCGGGCGATGTTCCACCATTGGAAGAGGACAAGGAAGAGGGGAAAATCAAGCGCGTCAATGTGGACTCCAGCAGTCAGTCCGAGCCTTCGGACCAAGACGCGGTCGTGCATCCACGAAGGACAAGGAGCCACACGTCTCAGGAAGACCTGCTTGACAAACCCATGACAGGGGAAAAATAAAACCTCTTACGGGTAGAGCATGAGAAGCTGGCTTAAGGGAAGAACTGGAGAAGTCGCAGCAAAGCCCGAAAGGCAAAGAAAATTGCTGGCGACGATTCCAAAATCTGCAATCTTCATAATGATCTCAAGAAAACGGTCGCGGAAGTGAAAGCTGTGAAATATCAGATTCACCATGCGACTAGCTCCGCACAAGAAATAGACCAGCTGCTCGAAGAAGCTCGTAAAATCCCATCACGTCTCGTATCGTTAACACTAGAGTATCGGATCCTGGAAAGATCAAGGTGCCAACGTACAACGGTACGACTGATCCCAAAGCGCACTTACAGGCCTTTGAGATCACGATGGGAAGGGCCAAATTTAGAGACAGCAAAAGAGACTCCGGCCAATGCCGCCTCTTTGTCAAGAATCTTGAGGGAGCCACTCTGGAATGGTTTTCTTGCCTTAGGCAAAATTCCATCGGAAGCTTTCGCCAACTCGCTTCGGAGTTTCTCAAGCAGTACTCGATGTTTATCAATCGAGAAACTTCCGACGTTGACCTATGGAGTTTAGCTCAAAGGAAAGAAGAATCACCCCGACTTTGTTAACCGGTTCAAGCTCGTTATGGCTAGAGTCAGCGAGATCAGTGACAAGGTGGCCGTGGACTCGCTTCAAATACGCTCTGGTATTAGTCAAATTTTAGAAAATGGGTCACCCTTGAAAAAACACGTACGATTCAGGATGTGTTGCACAAGGCCATGGACTACATGATGATCAAAGAAGAGACCAAGGTTCTGTCGCAAAAGCACAAACCAACGAAAACTTCTTCGAAATATTTGTCTCTAGATCATAAGTCGAACAAGAAGAAAAATGCCCGCCGAGAGGGAGAAGAAACCTAGGGGACGCACAACTACGCCATCAACGCGGGCGAGCCACGGGCAACGAATGGACCCAAAATCCCAATTACGATGAGAGGGTCTTCTGTGAATTCCATTAAACTTGCGGCTACTCGACCATCAACTGCAAAGTTCTCAGAGCAAGAATGGCAGAGAAACAAATTGAAGGGGAAGTGTCAGGGGTAACGAGCGTGAAGGACCTCCTCTGTGAGTCTGATCCTCCTTCGAAAACCGATAAACCATTGATGTCAGCGTCGGTCGACGTTAGTCGATTCAAAAGAAGCTACTGATATTGTAGGATTCACCATCGATCGATGCTCATTGCTAAATGTCGATCGATGCTGATGCGAAGTGCCGAATGACATGGAATTTCTACACAAAATCTCCTTCTTGGAGTTCTCTCTCTTAACTTCCTGCTAGAAATCATCATCAATCAATGCACTGACGTGGTGCTTTTTTCCAGCCTCCAATTTCTCCTTGATCAGGCTCTCATGCCTCCTAATGGTTTCACTTGTTTGCATCACTTGATTCTCCAATTACTTCACATGGGTGCTGAGGTTTTTGAACTTGGTATTGAGGTTAAGGTACAGATCATCTATCTTTCCGTTGAAATCCACAGTCATCTTCTGCAATCCTCCAAAAGCACAGGGATTGTTCTCAGACGAGCTCAGAGACACGTTACCATGGATTGCGTCATGAGCACCCTATGGATCATCTAGAGCGATTTGAGGATCTAGTGACAGCTATTAAAGCCAATGCAGTCCATGAGGACTATATTTTCTATAAGCTCTTCAAGTACTCACTGCCTATAGAAGCTTCATATTGTCTTAACCAGCTACCATTGGGATCTCTGACATCCTAGACTGACATCAAGAACGCTTTCTTGTGTATTTTTTTTATGACGCGAGAGCAGAAGATTTAAGGAGCAAGAGTCTTTCAGAAACTCATGTATCAGATTCAAGTCATACCAAAGAGACTGTCCACATCACGGGTTCAACGAAATGCAGCTGCTTAGCAGTTTCTTCAGAGGTATTGGGTTACAGAATCAGATGGATCTGGACACGGCTAGTTAGGGGAATTTCAGCACTAGGAGTCCTGGAGAAGCTACAAGATTGATTGAGAATCTGGAATCCAGCAGCAGTGCCAAGAACACAGATTTTGAGAGAAGGAAATCGGCTCCAGCTACGAGCAAGGAGCAGATTGAAGAAGTCAAGCCAGAACTGAATAGTATTCAGAAATTTCTCAAGAAGCAGGTTACTTTTGCAGAAGTAGAAGCAATAGAGTCTGGAGATGATGAGATTAAAGAAGAGGATGTGAACTACATTGATGGGAATGGTTTCCAGAGACAAAGGAATCCAGGTTTCAGCAAGAGCTCCTATGGGACTAGTCAAAGGAGTAACTTTAATCAGAGTTCACAGCGAAGGCCTTTCAAGAACAACATGACTTATGGATCTTCCTACTACCAGAATCCTCCTCCAAAAGCTCAGGAAAGCAAGATTGAAGCAATGGTTGACAAAGTTTTAGAGGGACAGCAGAAGATGGATTTCAATGGGAAGATAGATGATTTGTACCTCAACCTCAATACCAACTTCAAAAACCTCAGCACCCAACTTTTTAGAGGGACAGCAGAAGATGACTGTGGATTTCAACGGAAAGATAGATGATCTGTACCTCAACCTCAATACCAAGGTCGAAAACCTCAGCACCCATGCGAAGAAGTTGGAGAATCAAGTGATCCAAAAAAGTGAGACCATTAGAAGACATGAGAGCCTGATTAAGAAAAGATGGAGACTGGCCAGAAGCACCACGTCATTGCATTGATTGATGATGATTTTTGTGAGAAAGAGAAACCCCAAGACAACACCTTCTGTGTGGAAACTTCCATGTCACTCGGCAATTCCCATTCGCATCGATTGACGCAAGACAACGAGAATCGATCGACGGTGAAACCTATAAAATTGATAGCCTCGTGTGAATCGACTAACATTGATCGATATCGTACTCATGACCTCGATTGACATACAGACGAAAGCATTGGTCGACAGTACATGCTTGGCATCGATCGACAGGGTAGAAACCCAGTTCGATTACCCAACCTCAACGCAAGTCTGATTGTGTGTCCAACAGCAACAATTTCATACTAGAGTACAAACACATCTGAATCTTGATAGAGAAGATGAACGACACTCAAAGAGGAGGCAAAAGATCCCAAAGCATCAACGCAAAGAAGCCAATGAAAAGGAGATGGATGGCTTTGCTAAAAGATTTTTTAAAATTCATGTAGATATATTTTTTGATGAAGCTTATTATACACACAGATTGTGGATGTTTTTCATGGAAACAAGGGAAACAGATGATGACATAGAAATTATGTTTAATCACCTTAGAGAGAAGATAAAGCAGAGAACCTGTTTGAAAAAGATAAGTGATCCAGGGAAGTTTGTGGTTCCATGCTTCATCAAAGGAAACAAATATCATAACGCCCTCTGCGACACTGGATCTTTAATGATCATTATGCCAAAGTTTATGGTAGAGGAGCTGAACCTAAGAGTGGAACCCTCCAACAATTCGTTCACATTTGTAGACTGCTCAAGAGTGAACTCATGAGGAATGATAAAAGATGTTCCAGTGCAGATAAGCAACACCCTAGTCCTTGTAGACTTTCATGTGATGGACATCAAAATATATTGGAACTAAGAAAAGGTTAAGAGGCCATACACTCTTTGCCAAACTAAGAAAATGTAGTTTCTGGCAAATGAGTATAGGTTTCTTAGGCCACATTTTGTTACCAAAGAGTGATGGTCGACCCAGAGAAGATTAGGTCAGTACAAGAGTGGCCACGACCTAAGAATGCTACGGAGGTGAGGAGTTTCTTGGGGCTAGCTGGTTACTACAGGAAGTTTGTAAAGGGCTTTGCAAGTCTAGCTCAACCCAAGACCAAGTTGACTGGGAAGGATGTGAAGTTTGTATGGACGGAGGAGTGTGAGAACTGCTTCTCAAAACTCAAGAACATGCTCACAAGCGCCCCAGTTTTGGCCTTACCAGAAGCCCTATGTGGTCTAAACTGATGCCTCTATCACGGGTTTCGTGTGTGTCCTGACCCAACATGGAAAGGTCATTGCCTATGCCTCCAGGCAATTAAGAAAACATGAAGGCAATTACCCCACACACGATCTGGAGATGGCACCAATGGTGTTTGCCTTGAAGATTTGGAGATCTTATTTGTTTGGGGCTAAGGTCAAGATACCCACTGACCACAAAAGTCTTAAATACATATTCACTCAACCTGAGTTTAATTTGAGACAAAGGAGGTGGGTGGAACTTATGGCAGATTATGATCTAGACATAGCCTATCATCCGGGGAAAGCCAACATAGTGGCTGATGCTTTGAGCAGAAGAAGAGCAGATGTTTCAGCTGATAAGGAAATAAAAGAGTTGGGGTGCATTGTAAGGCCTTACGCTTAGAAACTCTGTCGAGAGTGGATGAGCCTTTGGGTCTACAGGCTGCGAACCAGGTTGATCTACTTACAAGGATTCAAGAAGCACAAAGGTGATGATAACCTAAACAAAGTAGCTCTGAATGGAAAGACCTAATACCAGACGTCTAGTAATGGGACCATCATGGTTCATGGACGCATATGTGTACCAAATGATACCGGAATCAAAGAGGAGATTATGGAAGAAGCTCATGCCTAAAAATTCTCCATTCAACCTGGTTTTAACTAGATATACAAATATCTAAATAGGTACTACCATTGGGGGAGAATGAAGACGGACATAGAAGAATGGGTTGCTAAATGTTCTACTTGACAACTTATTAAGGCTGAGTGAGCATCAAGTACCAAGTGGGTTAATCCAAAATCTACCAATTCCATAATGGAAATGGGATCACATTAAAATGGGTTTTGTGACCGGATTTCCCATCTCAAAGACCAAGAAGGATGTTGTGTGGGTGGTGGTCGACCGACTGACCAAATCAGCACACGTCTTAGCTATAAAGAAGTCAGATGGAGTTGAGAAGATTGTACGTAAGTACATTGATGAGATAGTTCATTTACATGGAGTGCCAGCAAGAATAGTTTCAGATAGGGACTCTAGGTTCACATCCAACTTGTGGAAGGCTTTCCAAAAAGCCTTAGGAACGAGGGTGAACATGAGTACTGCCTATAATCCACAAACGGATGGGCAATCTTAACGAACTATCCAAACATAAGAGGACATGCTGAGAGCTTGCGTGTTGGATTGGGGGGATACATGGGAAAGGCACCTTCCTTTAGTGGAATTTGCATACAACAATAGCTTCCACACGAGCATTGGTATGTCACCATATGAAGCTTTATATGGGAGGCCTTGTAGGACACCCTTATGTTGGACCTAAGTGGGGGAGAGGAGCATGATTGGTCTGGAGATTGTGGAAGAAACCACTGAGAAAATAAGGTTTCTAAGGAGAAAAATGAAGGAAGCACAAGATAGGCACAAGAGTTATGCCGACAAACGAAGAAAACATTTGGAGTTTCAAGTCAATGACTTGGTTTACCTTAAGATGATTACTCTTAAGGGCCGAACCAGAATTTCTGGTCAAAGTAAATTAGACCCTATGTATTTGGGTCCATTCAAAGTGATAGAAAGGGTTGGGGGCAGTAGCATATAAAGTGAATTTGCCTTCTGAAATGGAAGCATTTCACAACGTATTTCATGTGTCACAACTCCGGAAATGTCTAACTGATAGGGACATCATCATACCAGAGATTCCACATGATCTCGAGAAAAACCTAACACTGGAAGCAAGGCCAGTGAGGGTGGTAGACAAGATGGAGAAAGCAACAAGGAATAAGACAACACAAATGGTCAAGGTCATTTAGGATTGTAATGGTAGGGAAGAAACGACTTGGGAAACAGAAAAATAAATGAAAACTGATTTCCCAGAGTGGTTTAAGCACTTTATGGAGGAAGAATATGATGGCTCAGATTCGAGGACGAATCCATTTCAAGTGGGGGAGACTTGTCATGTCCCCGATCCTAAGTAGGATCATACGACTAGGCCATGGTCCAAAGGGATGAATCAAACCGGTCTTACGACCTTATGGAAGTGTTCCATGGCCTAACGAAGGAGGTTAAGTGCACCAGACAGCTGGAACTTAACTCCATGGGTGATGCATTAAGGATTTATTGACCCCAAAGGCTTTGTGGCAGCTGGTCAAGGCTGAACTTAGTTGGTGGCCTTGGTGCGGCAGCTTGGCAGCTGAATGGGACTTCGAGGAAGCTCAAGAAGTGCACGGGGAGCTCAGTTGAGGTTCAGTCAGCTCGGGGAGCTGAGGGTCTAGCTCAGTCAGCTCAGGAATTGTGTTTATTTCTTGTGTTCTAGAGTAGCTAACTAGAACCCTGATAATAGGATAGTTAGGCGCAAGCGAGAGCATGGTCTACTACTGGAATCTATTATGTTGACCTAGGTTGCAAGAAACAAATGAGAGTTGATTTATTCAATCTAGTGAACTTATCGAACTAGGTCATAATGCTTGATTCAAGAAACCGTCGATCGACGCAGGATCATTGCCATCGATCGACGGTCATTCTGTGTCAACAAGCGAGAGCTGAGACTTTGGACTTGGTCAATAGATTAGGCACCCATGCGAGAGCTGGTGTCGTTTACATTAGATTTCGAGTTCCATGATTGAATACCTTTAACTTCTATGTACTACAATATTTCCATATTTACATTAATAGCATATTTCCATATTTACATTAATAGCATATTTCCATATTTACATTACTAGCATATTTCCATATTTGCATTATTATCATCTTTCCATATTGCATCTATACCTTCCAATAAGGAATATTTCCTTGATCATCTTTATTTGCTACCAATATATATAGTTACCTAGCTTAGCATTTAGAAATAAGAAATCTATTGTGTGCCTTTGTTCTCTATGGATTTGATCCCTAAGTACTACACCCGATCTCTCTTGGCAAGAGTATTTTTTTATGTGTTAGGATTAAGGGTTAATTTGATAGTATTAAGGTGTTAATGTAATAAAATATGCCTAAGGTATGATTTAATTCGACCGAGGAATGGTTGAAGGAAAGGAAGAACCGTTTGGGACGGTTATGGATGAACTGGTGGGTACCACACACGCCTTTTCGCCCAAAAACGTTTACCTCTCTTCTCTGTTTAAATAAACGAGTATGGGGGTTTCTTCTACACACGAAAAAGCCTAAGAAAAACAGAAAGTACACACAGAAAGGAAGCCTAAAGAGAACGAAAGAATTCTCGATCAAGGAAGGTCTTACGATGGTGGACGAGCACCTTAGTGGGAAAAACGGTTAGTGGAAAGGACCTATATTGGAAATGGTATCCAGAGGCAAGAACAAAGCATTGGGAACTCCTGAACGCACACCTAAGGTCAGTGGTGCAATCACTGGACCGACAAGCGTTTCACCTGGTACGTGTGGAAGGGGCATGCGGTTGGTGTTGGTTTGTTGCCTCCGTTCGATTATTTGATTTGGATTTCTACTACTGTATTTCTCCTATATTCTTAAAGTTTTTAACATAAGGTTTGAGTGGGACTTAGAGTCTAAATTGGGGAATGGTTAATCGATCAGAAAGATGGCCTAGGAGGAATACACGGATGGAACTATAAGCCGATCATAGGTTTTCATGGGAAGGACGTTTAGACTCGATCAAATATTGGATTCTAACCTTTGATATGATATCCTAAGGGGGTTCTGGTCATAAATGATTAGGGGTTAAAGGGGATTAGATGGATTTATAGCAAAAGGAAATGAACCTTCATGCATAGATGATTTGTTAGGATATCGGTCGTCCTAATTAAGTTATTGTTTGTGGTATGACACAGGGACTGACGTTGATCGTGGTAAGACCAAAGAACCGTGAAGACTCAAGACAAGGGGTGATGTGCGGTGTAGGAATAGACCTTATTATATTATGATCGATGTAATAGCCTAGTGTGCAACTTAAACTTGTGTATCGAATCTTGATTGGCATCAATAAAGGTCTATTCATTTTATTCAGAATGGGTCGAATAATTCTAATGAAGAACACATAAATGATGTTTTAATCTAATAGCCTCACAATAGATTAAAGGACTCGGTTAAGGAAAGAATTCACATGAACACTTGGTAGATAATTGTATGTATTTATAAATTGAAGGTTAAGACCTAGGATACTCTATAACGAGATAAAAAATTTTAGACTTAGGATTTGGATCTTACGATGGCCAATGGATCTGGAAACCTTTTTGGGCACCGGTCTGATTATCAAGCATCGATCGATGGTAACCATAGACCATCAATCGACACCAATTGGGCATGCCAAGGATATGGTGAAGCTTACGAAGAATATGATTCAGATTACACACAGGAAGAAGCTGGCTGGGTAATTGACGCGAGAGTAGGTAATCCAGCATCAACATTCGGCCTAACTTGGCCATCAAATGACATTAAACGTAAACTTGCCCATTCACTTGGAACAAAAGAAACAGAAGCTGGTTATCTCAGACCCGATGAGTTTGGAATTTTCAGAGATGTAGAAGGACGTGCACGAGGTCTTTATGGGAGAATTCAAACTTACCTAAGAAAGATGTAGCAGACGCCCTTATTATGGCTGAACGATCAGGAAATTTCCTTGGACAACCGCAACAGCCATCGATCGACGCACAGGTACCAGCATCGATCGACGCACAAATACCAGCATCGATCGACAACGAGGAGAAAAAGCAGAAGACATAAAGAAGAGCAGAGATTGATGATATTGTGAATGATATCTACAAAGCTCAAGAGATGTCACTGGATTATTTCTACATGAGACTTGATGATGTCTACTATCCTATAGATAAATGTCTCACCAATTTGACTACACGCATGGATGAGATGAAGCAAGAGATGGATATTGTTGAGAGACAGCATGTGAGTAGATCAGATAGAGTGACATCGATCGACGACAACACCTTGCCATCGATCGATACTAAGTTCGACAGACAAAAGTCCGCAGCAGAACACCATTTAGAAGATAGGTTCAATGAAATTGTTTTTTTTCAGAGCCTGATGAAGGAAGATATTTCTCACAAATTAGAGGAGATATCAGAAACTACAGCTGCCACACTTAGAATGCTCCAGGGCAGTATTAAGAATCTACAAAGAAGAATGCATTCATTGGAGGTTACTAAGGAATTCATAAAAAACGAGAAAACAAGAGGAGATGAGGCGGTCAAGAACTTCATTGGTACATGGTTTCAGAAAAGCAACGAAGATGTAAACACTTGTTTCCCAAGTGTTGATCAACCTCCTTTCTAGTCAGAACGTTCACAACGTCGAGCTTAAGACTATAACCAAGCGCTGAGTGGGAGGCAACCCAATGCTTAGTAAGTTTTAATTAGTTTTTGATTATATTAGTCTAATTTTAAATTTTATTTTTTATTGCAGATTAAAAATCCGAGGAAGATAGTTTTCATAGAGCATCGACCGACACTTGATCACTGCCGATCGACGGAGTAACCATCGCATCGATCGATAGCCACTTAACTGTGTCGATCGATGATCACCATCAACGAGCAGGTATATCGTTTTTCCTTGTTAATTTTCGCCTTATGATTTATTTCTTTACCAATCTCAAACTGTCTAACACTGGTGATAGTGTTGTTTAAGTCTAGGGGAGGTATTACTGATATTGTGTTTTATTTTGAGTTTCATGAGAAGTAGACACCTACAGGTTTAACATCGATCGACATCATTAACCTACCATAGATTGACACTCTATCTTACAGAGAGTGGTATCGAGTTTTATACCTAAGTTATTTACTTATGATTTAATTTTTCTAACCAATCCAGGGGGGATTACACTGGGACAGTGTAATTTAAGTCTGGGGGAGGTTTGCTAGTGTTATTTGATTGTTTTTGAGTTTTATTTACTATATCTATATAAGTTTTTAAAAACGTTTTATTGAGTATAGAAGACGACTATGATCAAGATTTATTATTGACTAACCATGCTATAAGCACCATTCTTAGAAGGTTGTTTGCAGAGATTACTAGAGATACCAAAGTGGATCATCATGCCACTATATCACACTTGCTTAGAAAGTTTGGAGGAACCGAAGCTTATTTCCAACAGTAATCCTGACATTATTTGCTTGCTTTGTGATTGATATAATTTAACAATATGTGAGTCTCTGCTTTTCAAAACATCTTTCAGAGGCTTGTTTGCTTGAGGACAAGCAAAAAAATATAGTCTAGGGGAGTTGATATAGCCTATTTATTACCAGTTTTAGACCATGTTATAGGCTCTATTTAGGTATGTATGTCTAGGCTATGTTTTAAGGTCTTTACAGGTTCAAGTCGTTTTGGAGATATATAGAGATACTTGGAGCTTTTGGAGCATTTAGAGGAGAATAATTCATAGCTGATCGTTGTGAGAGTCAAAGTACAAGACTACCATCGATCGACGACACATCATTGGCGTCGACCGATGCTACATGACCAAGATCGATCAATGTTGCACATCTGTCATCGATTGATGTCCAATTCACAGACAGCCAATTTTTTTTCAAGCACAAGTTAGAGACATGACACAAGATTACAAGATTACCCATGGATGAGTTTTGACCTAGACTTTAGGGCTATATATTTATACTTTATGTATTAGACCAGACTGAGTGTGCTTAGTTAGGGGTGCTAGGTGCCTAGGTTGTATGGCAAAGTGTGTGTGTGTGCACCACCTCACCATAGTTTTAGGATTTATTTAGGGTGAAGATTCATAACTCCTTAGGGAGATTTGTATTGGAACCCTAGTATTTTATCTATGCATTATATTCATATTATTATTCTTACTTTAATTATGTCTGCGTAGTTATCAACTATATTTAGGGTTTATTAATGGTAATGATGGATTATCCAAACAGTAAAATTGTTAGGGTTATTATTAGATCTATTAATATAATTGTGTTTATTTCTTGTGTTCTAGAGTAGCTAATTAGAACACATAGGATAGTTAGGCGCAAGCGAGATCATGGTCTACTACCCATCGATTGACGACCTTACAGTTCAACAATTGATCGACACCCACCCAATATAATCGATCGACACTTAAAAATACGAACAAGTCAACACATACCATGGAGATTTCGATACCAACACAGCCTACCTCGAGTAAGATGAAGACTACAAAGACGAAGAAATAATTGAATACCAAGGGATTGCTATGGAAGAGGTTGGTGTTTTTCATGTTTCCCATCATCTTGGGAAATCGACATAAATCAACATCCATCGACGGTAACCATACACCATCGATTGATACTGAGAATGAAGCAGAAACCGAACAAGATTCAGCTGCAGAACGCGAAAGGGAATATGGTTATCTACGACCAGATGAGTTTGGTATTATGAGAGATAGAGCTGGTCACGCAAGAGCTATGGATGGCAAAATTCTACATGTCACAAAGGATGATGTGGGAAATATACTTGCAATGGCTAATGGAGCTGGAAACCTTTTTGCCCACCAGTCTGATTAACGATCATCGATCAACGGTCAACATACACCATCGATGGACACCAATCTGGCATCCCAAGGATACGATGAGGCTTACAAAGAAAATGATGCAGATTACAGAGAGGAAGAGCTGATTGAGTATCGCGGCCTGGCACTGGAAGAAGATGGCTGGGTAATGAACACAAACGTACGTACTCGAGCATCAATCGTCGGCATCTACTGGCCATCGAACAACATCAAACGAAAACCAGAACAATTACTTGGAGCAAAAGATACAGAAGATGGTTATCTTCGACAAGATAAGTTTGCAATTTTCAGAGATACAAAAGGACGTGGACGAGATCTTTATGGGAGAATTCTAAATCTTCCAAAGGAGGATGTAGCAGACGCCCTTGTTATGGCATATGGATCAGGAAATTTATTTGGCCAACAGCAACAGACATCGATCGACGCACATGTATCGGCATCAATCGACAGCAAGGAGCAGAAGCACGAGCCTATCCAAAATCAAACATCAATCAACAAGAAGAATTATGCATCGATCGATACCATCATTCCAGGAGTCCATGAGTTTTGTACATATAACCCCTTTAGTTCAGAAAATCCAGGATCGATCAGTTGGATAAATCCCCTACTGATAGACGGTCGCGTAGAGTATGCAACCAGAGCATATGATGCTGATGTCAGAAGAATTTTCTATTGTGAAAAGAGAGAGATGAGTATGGCATCTACAGAGATGAAAATGGTAAGGCACAAAGAAGATATCAGGGTATTTCTAGAGAGAGCTTCTATGTTTGAGTACAACTACATATGTTTACCTGAACATGCAGCAAAGATCATTATGTCTAGGTAGAAACAAAATACATACAACAGAGCAGAGATTGACGATATTGTCAATGAGATCTACAAAGCTCAAGAGATGTTATTTAATGATTTATACAAGATGCTTGATGATTTCTACTATCTTATAGACAAGTGACTCACCGGTTTAACTACACGCATGGATGAGATGAAGCAAGATGTGGATACTGTTTGAAGACAGATGCGAGTGGACCAGATAGAGTAACATCGACCGACGGAAACATCATGCAATCGATCGATACTGATTTCGACAGACAGAATTAGGCAGCAGAAAACAATTAGAAAACATGTTTAATGAGATTTTTTTTTTCTTAGATCTTGATGAAAGAAGATATTACTCCAAAATTGGAGGATATATCAGAGACTACAGCTACAAGACTTAGAATGCTACAACGCAGTATTAAGAATCTACAAACGAGAATGCATTCAGTGGAGGTTACTAAGGATATCATAAAGAATTAGAAAGCGAGAGGAGATGAAGAAATGAGAAACTTTGTTGGTACATGATTTCATAAGAGCAAGAAAGATGTAGACACTTGTTTTCCAAGTGTTGATCCACCTCCATTCTATGCATGGAACCCCAATATTTTATATATGCATTATATTCAGATTATTATTCTTACTTTGGTTATGTCTGAGTAGTTATCAACTAGATTTAGGGTTGAATGACAACAATCATGGATTAGCCCAAAAGTTGGATTGTTAGGTTAAGTTAATATCATCAATTGAGTTGTGCTTAATGCTTGCATTCTAGAGTAGCTAACTAGGATCTCGAAAGTAGGACATAGACGACTATGATAGTAGGTTCTGTGCCAGAATAGACTCCATTGAAATAGGTTGTTAGGCGCATGCGAGAGCTGGTCTAATTATCTTGGTGAACATATCAAATCTCGTTCACACTGACTTCTGATTTCACCATGGATCGACATAAGGCATCAGCCGTCGATCGATGGTCTTTCCTTTTGCTCCCATACGAGAGTTGGAGTTAAAAGGGTCAGAATAGTTAATATTTGAGTTCTAGGATATTTACATTCCGTGATTCTTATTCCTTATAATTCATTGAGCTTGAAAACCCTAGATCAAGCATATTTACATTTGCATCTAGTTAGTCTTCTATCATATTTCCTTATTTACACTATTAGCATATTTCCATATTGCATCTATACCTTTCAATAAGGAATATTTCCTTACACCGATTACTTGTTACCAATACATATAATCACCTAGCTTAATCATTAGAAATAAGAAATATATTGTGTGCCACTTTTCTCTGTGGATTTGATCTCTAAGTACTACACTTGATCTTTCTTGGCAAGAGTATTGTTTTGTGTGTTAGGTTTAAGGTTTAATTTGACAGTTAATTGTTTAGGATATTTATACCATGCTAGAGCAATAAACACACCATGTGTCATTCCTGCTCATACGATCAATAAAAAAATATTTTTCACTCTCAATTTATACTTGTCTATTAGCTCCTCCATTTTTTTGTAGTACTCACAAATATCCTACACAAAAAAAAACCGTAACAGTTTGGCGCTAGAAGGAGGGGACTAATCTAACTACGTGATGATGGCAATGGATGAGGAAAAAATCGATCCTCGGTTAAACCTAGGGAGATCAAACTACAAAATCAACACGATCTTCTGTAAATCCAAGTGACCGAGCTGCCAACTCTCAGCAAGTGGCCACAGAAAATCTCGAGCTCGTCGCCGAGGTTCATAACCTGAAAGATAACATGGACGAGCACTCAAAGCAGCTAGAGCAAAGCGTTGAGAAAATCTCTGCTTAAGGCGGAGAACCTTGTTCTCCCTGACGAGAATGAGGCTCTTAATACAACGAGCAACAAGCAACGTCGTTTCCAAAATTTTCTTCCCTAGTCTCAGACTGTATAACAATGACGATAGTGTTGTTTAAGTCTGGGGGAAGTATTACTGATATTGTGTTTTATTTTACGTTTTATAAGAAATAGGAACTTTCCGGTTTTGCATCGACCGACACCCATATCCCACCATCGATCAACGCTATCTTACAGAGAGAGGTATCGAGTTCTATACTTAAGCTAATTACTAATGATTTAATTTTTTTTAACCAATCCAGGGCGGATTACACTGGGTACAGTGTAATTTAAGTTTGGGGGAGGTTCGCTAATGCTATTTGATTGTTTTTGAGTGTTATTTATATCTATATAAGTTTTTTTGAAAAAAAGGTTTTATTGAGTCAAGAAGGAGACTATGATCTAGATTTATTATTGACTAACCATGCTATAAGCACCATTCTTAGAAGGTTATTTGCAAAGATTACTAGAGATACCAAAGTGGATCATCCTGCCACTATATCACACTTCCTTAGAAAGTTTGGAGGAACGGAAGCTGATTTCCAACTCTAATCCTGACATTATTTGCTTGCTTTGAGATTTTGAATACATTGGATCGGATTCCTTCTGCAAGTCTGGGAAGTTAAAAGTCTGTGTGCTTCTTATTCCCCTCCCTCTCCCCTTAAGATTTTAAAAAGGAGTCGAACATGATTTGGTGGCTACAACCATTAAAGCTTGATTCATATGATCTTAGAAAGAGATAAAAAGGTTAAAAAGAAGTGAACAGATCTGGTGACAAATACAATTAGGGCTTTATTCATGGAAGCCTATCAAAGTATCTTAGTCAATTAAGAAAAATAAAATGATACCCTCAAAAGAAGGGAGACATTGACTGAGAAGAGGTGAGAAGAGAGAGAGGAAAGGAATCAGAGAAGGCTGCCTATGTGTTAAGATACTTGTAGAGGTAAGAGTCCATATGTCCCTTGATCGATACTCCCAAGGTAAAGCATGCACTTTTATTTTCTGCAAAGAAATGAAATTAGTAGAGGGGCGAGTCAAACAAGTATTTGCTAAGTTGTTGGTAGAATGGCTTTATAAGACGAGGTTGCAATAAATCAAGGTAATAGTTATACTTAGACAATATGTGAGTCTTCGCTTTTCTAAACATCTTCCACTGCTTGTTTGCTTGAGGACAAGAAAAATGTTAAGTCTGGAGGAGTTGATATAGCCTATTTATTGCCAGTTTTAAACCATGTTATAGACTCTATTTTGGATATGTTATGTGTGTCTAGGCTATGTTTTTTGGTCTTTACAGGTCCATGTACGTTTTGGAGATATATGGAGATACTTGGAGCTTTTGGAGCATTTGGAGAGGAATAATCCGTAGCTGATCATTGAAGAGAATTGAAGTACGAGATTACCATCGATCGACGATACAATGTAGGCGTCGACCGATGATACATGACCAAGATCGATCGATGTTGCACATCTTCCATCGATCGATGTCCAGTTCGTAGACAGCCGACTTTCAAGCCAAGATAGAGACATGACACAAGATTAAAAGATTACCCTTGGATGAGTTTTGACCTAGACTTTAGGGTTTTATTTATAATTTAGGTATTGCACCATGCTAAGTGTGCTAGAGTTAAGGGGGGAAGAGTTTGTGTGTGTGTGCTAGCATTTGCTAGTGTACTCGTAAGTGTTTTTTGAACCCCATTATTCTATCTACGCATTTAGTTCAGATTATTCTTCTTACTTTTATTATGTCTGAGTAATTGTCAACTAGGTTTAGGGGTTATCAATGGTACTTAAGGATTAGCCAAACAATAGAATTGTTAAGGTTATATTAGATCTATTAATAGAATTGTGTTTATTGCTTGTGTTCTAGAGTATCTAACTAAAAACCCTATTAATAGGATAATTAGGCGCAAGCGAGAGCATTGTCTCCTACCGGAATCTATTTTGTTGAACTAGGTTGCTAGAAACAAACGAGAGTTGATTTAGTCAGTCTGGTGAACTTATCGAACTAAGTCATAACACTTGACTCAAGAAACCATCGACCGATGCAGGATCAATTCCATCGATCGACACAAGATCATTGCCATCGATGGACGGTCCTTCCGTGTCAACAAGCGCGAGTTGAGACATTGAACTTGGTCAATAGATTAGACGCCCATGCGAGAGCTGGTGTATTTTACATTAGATTTCAAGTTCCATGATTAAATACCTTTAACTTTTATCTACTATAATCCACTTGCCTGAAACCTTAGATCTAGAAAATTTCCAAATTTACATTACTAGAATATTTCCATATTTACATTATTATCTTATTTCCATATTTGCATTATTAGCATATTTCCATATTGAATCTATATCTTCTAATAAGAAATATTTCTTTGCCCTGATTACTTGCTACCAATATATATAGTTACCTAGCTTAACCATTAGAAATAAGAAATCTATTGTGTGTCTTTCTTCTCTGTGGATTCGATCCCTAAGTACTACACCTAATCTCTCTTGACAAGAGTATTATTGTATTGTGTGTTAGGATTAAGTGTTAATTTGAGAGTTGTTTGTTTAGGACATTATTACCATATTGAAAGATAAAATCACACCCCACGTCAAGATGGAGTGTTTTCCCACAGAGTAGGTGAAAGGGCAAGGTTCTTAGTTGCGTTTTGAATGCTGTTCGGTAAGCCCAAAGTGCATCATCCGTTTTTGTGGACCAATTATTTCGGATTGATCCTACCGTCTTTTCTAAAATTTCTTTGATATGATGGTCGGATACTTTTACTTGTCCGCTGGTTTGAGGATGATAGGATGTAGCTACTCAATGGTGAACTCCATGTTTCTTGTGTAGTTTTCAAACTCTTCATTAATAAAGGGGAAACCTCCATCAGTTATAACTATTCGAGGAACTCCATATCTGAGAAAGATTATGCTTTTAAAGAGTTTAACGACTACAACAACATCATTTTTGTAGTTGTTATTGCTTCAACCCATTTGGATACATAATATACAGCAACTAGGATGTATTTTTTTTTTTTGGTAAAGATGGGAAAGGACCCATAAAATCAATGCCTCAGAAATCAAACACTTCGACTTCAAGTATGATTTTTTGCTCCATTTCGTGTGTCTTTCTGATTTTCCTCTTCTTTGAAAGGGGATGCATTTTTCTATGTAAGCTTGAGCATCTCGAAACATGGTTGGCCACCAGAAGACTTCCTGAAGAATCTTTGATACATTTTTGAAACTGGCAAAATGCCCTGCGTAGTCTGATCCACTGCAGTGATATAGGATATCTAGAACTGTGATTTCAGCAACACAATGTCTGTATATCCCATCATAACAATGTTTATAGAGGTAAGGTTCTTCCCAATGATATCTCTGGATTTCTCTCAAAAACATTTTTTTGTGATTGTTGGGGTCAAAATCGGTCACGACAAAATCAACGGCTCAAGTCCCCGGAAAATGTTTCTTCCGAGGTTTAGGCTCACGAAAGTTTTCAAAGAAAGATCAAGCTGCAAGGAGCAAGTCATCATACGACAAAGTCCCACACGTAACATACGGGTCGCCACATGACGATCCCCAAACACAACGTATGGGTCGCCATATGGCGACCCATTCTCACTGAACACAGGTCGCCATATGGCAACCAGGAAGTACGGGTCGCCATATGGAGATGCACACTCTCAAGGCATGGTCCCCATATGGCGAACTGCACTTGGGAAGCACGGGTCAC
Organism: Moricandia moricandioides; assembly: GCA_905132885.1. Classification (NCBI taxonomy): domain Eukaryota; kingdom Viridiplantae; phylum Streptophyta; class Magnoliopsida; order Brassicales; family Brassicaceae; genus Moricandia; species Moricandia moricandioides. The sequence goes on along the minus strand of CAJHQQ010000857.1, from coordinate 53,969 downwards.
CATATGGCGACTTATGCTTGCAAAGAACGGGTCGCTTTATGGAGACCTGCACAAGAAAAGCATGGGTCGCCATATGGAGACATGCTCCTGCTGCTGCCACCGGGTTCGCTCGGCGGAGACCTCCTCTGCGCTGCACTCTAAGGGGTATATTGATGATGTGGTGCTCAGCTTGATGGAACGTGAGGCGATGTAGATAATCAGAGAAGTCTGTCACCTCTCTCAACGGTAATGGGATCATCCTCGGTCCCTCATCATCCACAAAGGACCAAAAGCGTCCTTCCTTCAGCCACTGGACCCTCGTCAGGTGGCCCTCATCCATGATGCGCAGTACCCTCTCTACCAAAGCTCCCTCGAGTCCGATGTCAAGGAAAGTGAAGATCGGTGTCAGGAGGCTCCTTATCGTCTTCCTCTTTGCGCCCGAACCGTGGAAGGGTTTGTCCTTCAGGGACGCCAGGTGCTCAGCAAATATAGCCCCCATGTTGACCTGCTGATCGGTCTCTGGTGGAACAAAGAGCTCGTCATGCAGTCCAACTAATTCCATGACAAAATAGTATAGAAGTGTCAGCTCCTGAACCCGAACCTTATTGGGTTCCATCTTGCACAACAGGGTGTTGGCAAGGACCTTCATAAAAGTAGCGCAGGGTGGGATGACGTGCGTCCGTCTGAGTAGCTGAGCCCGAGTCAAAATGACATGTCCTAATGCGGCCCCAGAAAGTAGGCAAACCCGAAAATGGAGCAACCGCACAGGCGCTGGTGCCAATATCAAAGTCGTAGATCTCACACATCTGTGGGATGGGGATCCTGTATCGTATGCCTCTGATGAAGAAGTTCAGGGTAGCCTCGTGTGCCACCTTCGCCCTGGGGCTCTTGTAGAGCACCTGCGCTATGGAGATGCACTACCTCACCTGGTCTGGATAGAGAGGATATGGCTTAGTCACCATGGTGCCTAATCCAAGCTCATGCACCATCTGTTTGAAGTTGGTGTAGAGCCCCAACTTCTTCAGGGTTCGCTTGTCAGCGAACTTGGTCGGCTCGATGTTCACGCCTTTCCAGGCATTGTAATAGAGACTGTCAAAGTCGTCCCACTCCTCACTCAGCCGATGGTGTGTGCATTCTCTTGATGCCACAGCTCTTCGAGGATGTTGATAGTACTCGAATGTCACAAGGAGGGCCTCTTCTTCCTTAAGCCAAGGGTCTTAGCATGGAGGAGCCCGTGGTGGATTGCTGGGACCACCGACCTCGTAGCGTGCTTTAGAATCGATGTTGACATTAAAGAAGCAGCCGTCGATCGATGGTATCGCATGCTCATCGATCAACATAACCTAATGGCCAGCGATCGACGTCGACACATGATCATCGATCGATGCGCTGTCGCAGACCAGTGTTCACAAAATCCATAACAATCACCTCAAATCGTGCAAATCATGTATAAAAATGATGGATAATCCCTAATATAGTACTCCAGCACCCTAAATCGTTCTACATTCCGACTAAAACCACCAAAATTTGAATTTTCTTCAAACCCTAAAAAGGTCCCTAAACTAATAGATTTGGAGAACATACCTTGAAGATTGAATGATATATAGAGTTTAACAGGTAGGGAGTGTAGAAATTGTGTGGTTTAGGCTAAAAACGAGCAGAATCGGCAAAAAATTCAGAGAGAAAATGGGTGTAGAAGTCGTATGTGTTTTGGCGGTTTGGAGAGAAGTGTTTTATGAATTGGGGCCGTGTCGAGTTAACCTACCCGACGCACGACCGTCGATCGATGGCAGTCTAGGTGCATCGATTGATGGTCTGGTCGGTGACTCCTTATTTACATGAGATTTTTATAATTACTTAAATAATAAGTAATTATTAAATATTTGTTAATTATTAAAGTATTACTGCTAATATATAATTTTTTCTTTTGGTTTTTGTATTTTTATCATTATATATTTAAAGGTTAATATATTAGTAAATTAGTGGGTTGCCTCCCACTTAGCGCTTGTTTAAAGTCGTTAGCTTGACGGGAAATGGGCTCATCATACGGGATCCGGCATATCTAGATGCACAGTATGAGTATGCGGAATTTCAGCTCTAGTCCATTAGTGTTTCACTCGCTGCCCATTCACCATGAAATCTCCTCCCTTAGGATTAAACAGGACAACTGTCCCACGAGGGGTAACTTCTTTGATGGTGAGGGTCCGGACCTACGAGAACGTAATTTTACAGGAAATATGGTTAGCAGAAGTTGTACAGGAGCACTTGATTATTTGGTTCAAAATGACGTGAAATGATTTTCTTGTCGTGATAGGCTTTAGTTCTCTCCTTTTACAATTTAGTGTTCTCGTAAGCGTGATATCGGATTTCGTCAAGCTCATTTATCTGAACTAATCTCTAATCTGCTGCGGATTTAGCATCAAAGTATATCTTTTTTATGGCCCATTCAGTTTTATGCGCTAGCTCTACAGGGAGATGGTAGGATTTTCCATAGATTAAGTGGAATGGAATAGTTCCTAATGGAGTTTTTAAACGCCCAAAATGCATCATCTAACTTCAAAGACCAATCTTTACGGGTTGATCCTACCGTTTTTCTAGGATTTCTTTGATCTGATGGTTGGATACTTCTACTTGTCCGCTGTTCTGAGGGTGATAGGGTGTAGCTACTCGATACTCCATGTTTCTTAAGAAGTTTTTCGAACACTTTGTTAATGAAGTGGGTTCCTTCATTGCTTATTACGATTCGCGGGACTCCAAATCTGGGTAAGATTATACTCTTAAAGAGTTTAACAACTACGGCAGCATCGTTTTTCAGAGTTGTTATCGTTTCCACCCATTTAGATACATAGTCTACAGTGACCAGTATGTATTTGTTTCCTTGTGAAGAAGGAAAAGGGCCCATGAAATCTTTGCTCCAGCAATCGATCACTTCAACTTCAAGTATGAAAATTTGTCACAAGCATCGACCAATACCAGATCTCTAGCATCGACCAATATTGATCATATAGCATCGATCGACAACACCTCATCCACATAGATCGACGACACCAGACGAGTTTAGATGTTTGCGCCTATAATTGTGGTTCAAAATGAGAATGGAGACTGGCATAACCTCAACGGTCATCTGCCTAATGAAGCAGGTCAAAGGATAGATAATCATGGGGCTATAATACCTGAAGCAGAAGCAGACGCTGCAATAGCTCAACCTGAAGCTAACGCCCAAGCTGCTCAAAGAATGCTGGCTGACTACAACCGCCAGAGCAGTACTACGCTAACAGATCTGCCATTCGTCCTCCATATTTTCAGAGAAACGATTTTGAGATCAAGCCCGCTTAGTTTGGACTTGTAGTGCAGACGCCTTACCATGGGTTGCGACACGAGCACCCTATGGATTATCTGGAGCAATTTGACGTTCTTGTAACTGCTACTAAAGCCTATGGAGTCCTTGAGGACTATATTTTCAGTAAGCTCTTCAAGTATTCACTTGCTGGAGAAGCTTCATATTGGCTTACGCTGCTACCATCAGGATCTCTGACATCCTGGACTGACATTAAGAATGCTTTCTTGCGTAACTTCTTTGATGACGCAAGAGAAGAAGATTTGAGGAGCAAGATTTCTACTTTTTCACAAGAGCCTTCAGAGTCTTTCAGGGAATCATGGATCAGATTCAAGTCATACCAGAGAGACTGTCCACATCATGGGTTCAACGAAGTGCAACTTCTTAGAACTTTTTTCAAAGGTATTAGACTGCAGTATCAGATGGATTTCGACACAGCTGGTGAAGGAAATTTCAGCACTAGGAGCCCTGACGAAGCTATAAGATTGATTGAGAATTTGACATCTAGCAGCAGTACCAAGAACACAGTTTTTGAGAGGAAGAAATCAACTCCAACAATAGGCAAGGAGAAAATTGAAGAGGTAAAAGAAAAACTGGATAGTGTCCAGAATTTTTTCAGAAAACAAGTTACTTTTGCAGAGGTAGAAGCGATGGAGTCTGGAGACGATGAGAATGAAGAGGATGATGTGAACTACATTGATGGGAATTGTTTCCAGAGACAAGGGAATCCAGGTTTCAGCAGGAATTCCTGTGGTACTTGTCAAAGGAGTAACTTTAATCAGAATTCACAGCGAAGACCCTCCAACAACGACATGACATATGGATTTTCCTACTACCAAAATTCTCCTCCAGAAATTCAGGGAAGTAAGATTGAAGCAATGGTTGATAAAGTCTTAGAGGGACAACATAAGATGACTGTGGATTTAAACGAAATGATAGATGATTTGTACCTCAACCTCAACACAAAGTTCGAAAACCTAAGCACCCATGTGAACAAGTTGGAGAATCAAGTGATGCAAACAAGTGAGACCATTATGAGACATGAGAGCCTGATTAAGGAGAAGATGGAGACTGGGCAAATGCACCACGTCAGTGAATTGATGGATGAGGATTTCTGGCAGGAGGTGAAACCCCAAGTCAGGAACTTTCTTGTGGAGAACTCTATATAACTCGGCAATTCCCATCTGCATCGATCGACGCAAGAGAACGAGCATCAACCGACGGTAAAACCTACAGAATCGATAGCCTTATGCGAATCAACTAACATCGGGCGACAACATGCTCACGATCTCGATCGATATAGAGACGAAGGAATCAATCGATAATCCATGCCTGTCATCGATCGACAGCGTGAAAACCCAGTCCGATTACCCAACCTCAACGCAAGTCTTATTGTGTGTCCAACAACAACAAGTTCAGAACAGAATACTGACACGTCTGAATCTCCAGATCATGATAGAGAAGACGAGGGACACTCAAGGAGGAGGCAAAAGATCCCACAACATCTACGTAGAGAAACCAATGAAAAGGAGATGGATGGCTTTGCTTAAAGAGTTTTCAAAATTCCCTTAGATATATATTTTGATGAAGCTTATTATACTCACAGATTTTGGATGTGTTTCAGGGAAACAAGGGAAACAAATGATGACATAGAAACCATGTTCAATCACCTCAGAGAGAAGATGAAGCAGAGAACCTGTTTGAAAACCAAAAGTGATCCTGGGAAGTTTGTGATTCCATGCTTCATCAAAGGAAAAAAAATACCATAACGCCCTTTGTGACACTGGATCTTCAGTGAGCAGTATGCCAAAGTTTATGGTAGAGGAACTGAACCTAAGAGTGGAACCCTCCAATGATTCGTTCAAATTTGTTGAGTGCTCAAGAGTGAACTTAAGAGGGATGGTAAAAGATGTTCCAATGCAGATTAACAACACCCTAGTCCCAGTAGACTTTAGTGTGATGGACATCAAGATAGATTGAAACTCTTCGCTACTACTTGGGAGAGCATTTAAGGCTACTGTGGGAGCCATATGTGACATGCAGTTAAACAGGTTGTATCTATCTCTAATTGCTAAAAATATCTTTTATGAACCTGTTAAAAATAAGAACAAGGCTACCCTGATCGAATTATGTAATAATGAAGAGCTTGTGGCCACATGTTTCTGCGATAATGAGTGTAATTAGGAATCGGTAGATGGAGAATCGATCGACGCCCATCCCCTAGAGTCGATCAACAGTCTTGCACATTAGCAACCGATCGACACCCACCCATCAACATCCACCCATCAACATCGATCGTCACCCATACCCCAGAACCGATCCACACCCACCATGCTGATTATGATTACAACCTAACCTACCTCGAATACGATGAAAACTATAGAGAAGAAGAGTTGATCGAGTATAGAGGGCATGCTATGGAAGAGGCTGGAGTTTTTCATGTTTCCCACGAACCGGGGAAATCGACATCGATCGACAGCAACCTTACGCCATCTATCGATACTGAAGACGAAGCAGAAACCAAACATAATTCAGTAGAAAAACACGATAGAGAAGCTGGTTATCTACAACCAGATGAGTTTGGTATCATGAGAGATCCAGATGGTCACGCAAGAGCTATGGATGGCAGAATTCTAAACGTCATGATGGAGGATGTAGCAGATATACTTGCAATGGCCAACGGAGCTGGAAACCTTTTTGGGCACTGGTCTAATTATCGAGAATCGATCGACAACAACCATGGACAATCGATCGACAACAATTGTGCATGCCAAGGATACGGTGAAGCCTACGAAGAGTATGCCTCAGATTATGATGTGGATGAACCTTGATGGATAATGGACGCGAGAGTAGGCAATATAGCATCAACAATCGGCCTATCTTGGCCATCAAATGATATCAAACGTAAACCAGACCCTTCACTTGGACCAGAAGAACCAAAAGCTGGTTATCTCAGACCCGATGAGTTTGGAATCATCAGAGATATAGAAGGACGTGCACGTGGTCTTTATGGGAGAATTATACCTCTACCAAAGAAAGATGTAGCAGATGCCCTTCTCATGGCTGAACGATCAGGAAATTCCTTTAGACAACCGCAACAGCCATCGATCGATGCACAGGTACCAGCATCGATCGCCAACACGGAGCAGAAGCAGGAGACATACAGCAGAGCAGAGATTGATGATATTGTGCGTGGAATCTACCAAGCTCAGAAGATGTCAACGGATGAATTCTATATGAGGCTTGATGAAACTTACTATCCTATAAATAATTTCCTCACAAATTTGACTACACGCATGGATGAGATGAAGCAAGAAATGGATACTTTTCAGAGACAGCATGCGAGTAGACTGGATGGAATGACATTGATCGACGTAAACACCTTGCCATCGATCGATACTGAGTTGGACAGACAGAAGTTTGGAGCAGTAGACAACTTAGAAGACAGGTTCTCTGATATTGCTTTTTCTTAGTGCCTGATGAAGGAAGATGTTTCTCAACAACTAGAGGAAATGTCAGACACTACAGCTGACAGACTTAGAATGCTCCAGCGCAGTATTGAAAATCTACAAAGAAGAATGCATTCACTAGAGGTTACTAAGGAGATCATAAAGCACCAAAAAATTAGAGGAGATAATGCAATCAGAAACTTCATTGGTACATGGTTTCAGAAGAGCAACGAAGATGTAGCCACTTGTTTTCCAAGTGTTGATCAACCTCCTTTCTAGTCAGACCATTCACAACGTCGAGCTTAAGACTCTAACCAAGCGCTGAATGGTAGGCAACCCACTGTTTAGTAAATTTTAATTAGTTTTTATTCTTCATTTATTACTAATTTTCGTATTTTTTATTTCAGATTAAAAAAAAGATCCGAGGAAGACAATCTGCATAGAGCATCGACCGATATTTTATCACTGCCGATCGACGGAGCAGCCATCGCATCGATCGATAAGCACTTAACTTTGTCGATCGACGGTCATCATCAGCGAGAAGGTGTATCAATTTTTCCTTGTTAAAATTGGTCCTTATGATTCATTACTTCTTCAATCTCAGATTGTATAACACTGACGATAGTGTTGTTTAACTTTGTGGGAGGTATTACTGATATTTTGTTTTATTTAAATTTTATAAGAAATAGGAACTTTCAGGTCAAGCATCGATCGACACCCACATCCGATCAATCGACGCTCTCTTATAGAGAGAGGTATTTAGTTCTATACCTAAGCTAATTACTTATGATTTAATTTTTCTAACCAATCTGGGGCAGATTACCCTGGAGAAAGTGTAATTTAAGCCTGGGGGAGGTTCGCTAATGCTATTTCATTGTTTTTGAAAGTTATCTATATAAGTTTTTCAAAAAAGTTTTATAGTGTCAAGAAGGAGACTATGATCTAGATTTTTTATTGACTAACCATGTTATAAGCACCATTCTTAGAAGCATATTTCCAGACTGCCGAAGCTGATTTCCAACACTAATTTTGACGTTATTTGCTTTCTTTGGGATTTGGTTTACATTGGGTCTTTCTTTTGTAAGTCTGGAAGGTAAAAGTCTGTGTGCTTCTAATTCCCCTCTCTCTCTCTCCCCTTTAGATTAAAAAAGAAGTATAACATGATTTGGTGGCTACAACCATTAAAACTTGATTCATATTATTCTAGAAAGAGATAAAAAGGTCAAAAAGAAGTGAACATGATCTCGTGGCAAAGACCATTAGGGCTTGATTCATGGAAGCCTATCCAAATATCTCAGTCAATTTATAAAATAAAATGACACCCTCAAAAAGAAGGGAGAAATTGGTTGAGAAGAAGTAAGAAGAGAGAGAGGAAAGGAATCAAAGAAGGTTGCATGTGTGTTCAGATACTTGCAGAGGTAAGAGTCCATGTGTCCCTTGATCGATACTCCCAAGGTAAAGCCTGCACTTTTATTTTATACAAAGAAATGAAATCAGTAGAGGGGCGAGTCAGACTAGTATTTGCTAAGTTGTTGGTAGAATGGATTTGGTTGCTATACTCGGATATGGTATATAAAGCTTCTCTGTGGTTGGTTTGATAGGATGTGGTTGCAATAAAGCAATGTAACAGTTATACTTAGACAATATGTGAGTCTTCGCTTTCTAAAACATATTTCACAGGCTTATTCGCTTGAGGACAAGCAAAAGGTTAAGTCTAGGGGAGTTGATGTAGCCTATTTATTGCCAGTTTTAGACCATGTTATAGACTCTATTTAGGGTCTATTATGTGTGTCTAGGCTATGTTGTGAGGTCTTTACAGGTCCAAGTAAGTTTTGGAGATATATGGAGATACTTGGAGCTTTTGGAGCATTTGGAGAGGAATAATCCGTATCTGATTATTGAAGATGTCGAAGTACGAGATTACCATCGATCGACGATACAACGTAGGTGTCGACCGATGTTACATGACCAAGGTCGATCGATGTTGCACATCTGCCATCGATCGATGTCCAATTCGCAGACAACCAATTTTCAAGCCCAAGTTAGAGACATGACACAAAATTACCCTTGGACGAGTTTTGACCTAGACTTTAGGGTTTTATAATAATACTTTATGTACTGAACCAGATTGAGTGTGCTGGGTGAGGGGGTGCTAGGTGCCCAGGTTTTGTGGCAATGTGTCTGTGTGTGCACCACCTCAGCATAGTTTTAGGATTTATTTAGGGAGAATGTTCATTACTCCTTAGGGAGATTTGTATTGGAATCCAGTATTTTATCTATGCATTATATTCAAATTATTATTCTTACTTTAATTATGTCTGAGTAGTTATCAACGAGATTGAGGGTTTATTAATGGTACCGATGGATTAGCCAACCAATATAATTGTTAGGGTCATTATTAGATCTATCAATAGAATAGTGTTTATTGCTTGTGTTCTAGAGTAGCTAACTAGAACCTTGATAATAGGATTGTTTGGCCCAAGCGAGAACATGGTCTACTACCGGAATTTATTCTGTTGAGCTAGGTTGCTAGAAACAAACAAGAGTTGATTTAGTTAACCTAGTGAACTTATCGAATTAGGTCATAAAGCTTGAATCAAGAAACCATCGATCGACGCAGGATCATTCTATGTCAACAAGCGAGAGCTGAGATATTGGACTTGGTCAATAGATTAGACTCGCAGTGAGAGCTGGTGTCTTTTACATTAGATATCGAGTTTCATGATTAAATACCCTTAACTTCTATCTTCCATAATCCACTTGCCTGAAACCCTTGATCTAGCATATTTATATTTGCATCTAGTTAATCTATTAGTATATTTCTATATTTACATTATTAGCATATTTTCATATTGCATTTGTTTTTTCTAATAAGGAATATTCCTTGACCCGATTACTTGTTCCCTATATATATAATTACATAGGTTAGTCTTTGGAAAAAAGAAATTTATTGTGTGCCATTTTTCTCTGTGGATTCGATCCCTTAGTAATACACCTGATCTCTCTTGGCAAGAGTATTATTTTGTTTGTTAGGATTAAGGGTTAATTTGACAGTTATTTGTTTAGGATATTTATACCATGTTAGAATATAAAAACACCAAATGTCAAATTTGGCGCCGTTGCCTGGGAACATTGATCGCAATTAGATTTATTTTCTAGGATTTAGTCTAGATTTGTTACTTTCAAGTTACAGAACCAAAAGCATACGCTGCAATAGCTCAACATGAAGCTAAAGCCCAAGAAGCTCAAAGAACGCTGGTTGACTACAACCGTCCAGACCAGTTCTACGCCAAGAAATCCACCATTCACCCTCCAGCTTTTCAGAGAAACGATTTTGAGATCAAGCCCGCTTATTTCGGACTTGTAGCGCAGACGCCTTACCATGGGTTGCACCACGAGCACCCTATGGATCATCTGGAGCGATTTGAGGATCTTGTGACTGCTATTAAAGCCAATGGAGTCCCTGGGGACTGTCTTTTCCGTAAGCTCTTCAAGTACTCACTTGCTGAAGAAGATTCATATTGACTTAAGCAGCTACCACCATGATCTCTGACATCCTGGACTGACATTAAGAACGCTTTCTTGTGTAACTTCTTTGATGCCGCAAGAGCAAAAAATCTAAGGAGCAAAATTGCTACTTTTTCACAAGAACCTTTAGAGTCTTTCAGAAACTCATGGATCAGATTCAACTCATACCAGAGAGAATGTCCACATCACGGGTTCAACGAAGTGCAGCTTCTTAGCACTTTCGTCAGCGGTATTGGATTACAGTATCATATGGATTTGGACACAGCTAGTAAAGGAATTTCAGCACTATGAGCCCTGAAGAAGCTACAAGGTTGATTGAGAATCTAGCATCTAGCAGCAGTATCAAGAACACATATTTTGAGAGAAAGAAATCAGCTCTAGCAGTGAGCAAGGAGCATATTGAAGAAGTAAAAGCAAAGCTGGATAGTGTTCAGAAATTTCTTACAAAGCATGTTACTTTTGAAGAGGTAGAAGCAATAGAGTGTGGAGAAGATGAGACTGAAGAAGGGGATTTGAACTACATTGATGGGAATGGTTTCAAGAGACAAGAGAATCTAGGTTTCAGCAGGAACTCCTATGGTACTGGTCAAAGGAGTAACTTTAATCAGAGTTCACAGCGAAAGGCCCTTCAACAACGACAAAACATATGGATCTTCCTACTACTAAAATCCTCCTCCAGAAACGCAGGGAAGCAAGATTGAAGCAATGGTTCATAGAGTCCTAGAGGGACAGCAGAAGATGATTATGGATTTCAATGGAAAGATAGATGATTTTTACCTCAACCTCAATAGCAAGTTCGAAAACCTCAGCACCCATGTGAAGAAGTTGGAGAATCAAGTGATGCAAAAAAGTGAGACCATTAGAAGACATGAGAGCTTGATTAAGGAGAAGATGGAGACTAGGCAGAAGCACCACGTCAATGCACTGATTAATGATGATTTTTGGCAGGAAGAGAAACCCCAAGACAACAACTTTCGTGTGGAAAATTCCATGTCACTCGGCAATTCCTATCCGCATCGATCGCTGCAAGAAAACGAGAATCAGTCGACGGTGAAACCTACAAAATCGATAGCCTCGTGTGAATCGACTACTATTAATCGATATCGTACTAATGACCTCGATCGACATAGAGACGAAAGCATTGGTCGACAGTACATGCCTGGCATCGATCGACAGGGTAGAAACCCAGTTCGATTACCCAACCTCAACGCAAGTCTGATTGTGCGTCCAACAGCAACAATTTCATACCAGAGTACAAACACATCTGAATCTATGGATCTTGATAGGAAAGATGAGCGACACTCAAAGAGGAGGCAAAAAATCCCAAAGCATCAACGCAAAGAAGCCAATGAAAAGGAGATGGATGGCTTTGCTAAAAGAGTTTTTAAAATTCATTTAGATATATTTTTTGATGAAGCTTATTATACTCAGAGACTGTGGATGTTTTTCTGGGAAACAGATGATGACATAGAAATTATGTTCAATCACCTCGAGAGAAGATGAAGCAGAGATCATGTTTGAAAAAGAAAAGTGATCCTAAGAAGTTTGTGGTTCCACGCTTCATCAAAGGAAACAAATATGTTAACGCCCTCTGCGACACTGGATCTTCAGTGAGCATTATGCCAAGTCTATGGCAGAGAAGCTGAACCTAAGAGTGGAACCCTCCAACGATTCTTTCACATTTGTAGACTGCTCAAGAGTGAACTCAGGAGGAATGGTAAAAGATGTTCCAGTGCAGATCAGCAACACCCTAGTCCCTGAAGACTTTCATGTGATGGACATCAAGATAGATTGGAACTCTTAGCTACTACTTAGGAGAGCATTTACGGCTACTATGGGAGTCGTATGCGACATGCAGTTAAACATGTTGTATCTATCTCTAATTAATAAAAATATCTTTTATGAACCTGTTAAAAATAAGAACAAGGCTACCCTGATCGAATTGTGTAATGATGCAGAGCTTGTGCCACATGCTTCTGCGATTACGAATGCAATGAGGAATCGGTATGTCATGTCCCCGATCCGATCAAAAGTTGGATCATAGGACTAGGCCATGGTCAAAAGGGACGAATCAAACCGATATTAGGACATTATGGAAGTGTTCCATGGCCTAACGAAGGAGGTTAAGTGCACCAGACAGCTGGGCCTTAATTCCATGGGTGATGCATTATATATTTATTGACCTCAAAGGGTTGGTGACAGTTGGTCAAGGCTGAACTCCTACGGTTACCTCTCTTCTCCATTTAAATAAACGAGTACGTGGGTTTATTCTACACACGAGAAACTCTAAGAAAAACAGAAAGTACACACAGAAAGGAATCCAAAAGAGAAAGAAAGAATTCTCGATCAAGGAAGGTCTTACGGTGGTGGATGAGCACCTTGGTGGGAAAAACATTAGTGGGAAGGATCTACATTGAAAATAGAATCCGGAGGCAAGAAAAAAGCAGTGGGAACTCCTGAACGCACACCTAAGGTCAGTGGTGCAATCCCGGACCGACAACCATTCCCCGGTACTTCCGGAAGGGGCCTGCGGGTGGTGTTGTTTGGTTGCATGCGTTCGATTATTTTATTTGGATTTTTTCTCCTGTCTTTCTCGTATATTCTTAAATTATTTAACATAAGGTTTGAGTGGGACTTAGAGTCTAAATCGAGGAATGGTTAATCCATCCGAACGATGGCCTAGGAGGGTTATCTGGATGGAACTAGAAGCCGATCATAGGTTTCCATGGGAAAGCCGTTTAGACTCGATCAAATATTGGATTCTAACCTTTGATTTGATAGCCTAAGGGGGTTGTGGTCATAAATGATTAAGGGTTAAAGGGGATTAGATGGATTTATAGCAAAAGGAAATTGACCTTCATGCATAGATGTTTGTTAGGATATCGGTTGTCTTAATTAAGTTATTGTTTGTGGTATGACACAGGGACTGAGGTTGATCGTGGTAAGACCAAGGAACCGTGAAGCTTCAAGCCAAGGGGTGATGTGTGGTGTAGGAATAGACCTTATTTTATAAAAGTTCTATTTCATTTTATTTAGAATGTGTCGAATAATTCTAAAGAAGAACACATAAATGATGTTTTAATATAATAACCTCAGAATGGATAAGAGGACTCGGTTAAGGAAAGAATTCGCATGAACACTTGGTAGATAATTGTATGGATTTATAAATGGAAGGTTAAGACCTAGGGGACTCTATAACGAGATAAAAAAATTTAGACTTAGGATTTGGGTTTTACAAGTTGGTATTAGAGCATGTTTGATTCTAGGATAGTAGGTTATGGGTAAAGTACCACACATCCGGCTGGGTCTCACTGTAAGGTCTCTTGTTGCTCAGCCTAGGATTGATTGTTATGTCTGGATATTGTTGTTGACATGACTTTTGGAGACCCGTAGGGTGGAAAAAGCAAAGTAGGGAGATCTAAGAGGGGAAAAGATGTGGCTACAACAGTGGAAGTAGGAACCACGGATGGAGTGGATCCAACCACCTTGGTGGCAGCCAATGTGGATTTAGGCGACCAAGAGGAAGAACTGCCCCTTGAGCAGGTTGTTCGCAAAGAGACCCGTGTGGGAGTGGATGAGGAACAGCAGGTTCAGGATGGTGATGGTGAGTTCACTAGTGCTAGGAAGCATGTGGGTCAGGAGGAGGGTATGACCGAATGTGTTGAGGTTAATGAGGGAGGCTTGCCAACCAGGCAGTAAACCCTACCATGATGGAAATCGTGAACGCAATGAAGGCAGCCATGGAGCAAATGACCGCTTTGGTGCAAACCTTCACTCCTACAATGAACCCATCAGTGGGTCAGTCATCTAAGCTACCCACAGCTATTCCTTTGACGGATGGACGAATGGGAAATGCTACTGATGTGGTTGTGTTGGACTCTCCAACGGTTAGAACCACAAGGAAGGTGGACTATCTGATTGTTTTGGAACACATATCACGTTTGGGGACCAAGCAATTCTCGGGAAGCATTGACCCCATTAAAGCTGATGAGTGGAGGAGCCGTCTGGTTAAAAACTTCAGTTCCACCAGATGCCGTGAGGACTACAAGAGCGACATCGCCATTCACTTATTGGAGGGAGATGTACATAACTTGTGGCTAGCCTTAGATAAATGTATCAATGGAAGCATAAGAAGCTTCAATGACTTTGACGTTGAGTTTAACCTGAAGTACTTTCCTGCTGAAGCATGGACAGATTGGAGTCCAGGTTCTTAGACTTGGTTCAAGGTGGAATGACAATAAGAGAGTACGAGGAAGAATTCAACAGGCTGAGGCGATTTATTGGAAGGGAATTGGAGGATGAGGCGGTACAAGTGAGACGTTTCCTTCGAGGTTTAATGATCGAGTTAAGGACTCACTGCCCAGTTTGCACTTTCCATTCAGTTTCGGAACTGGTGGAGAGGATGGCAATGTTGGAGAGTAACTTGGCTAAGGAAGCAAGGGTCAAGACTAAGACTCATTCTGCCTTGACCAGCAAGAACAATGACCGCAAGAGGAAATGGGACCAAAGGGAAGAGGGAAAAACCCCAAGTGGCCGTACTGCTTGCAACAAATGTGCACGTTATCATGGTGGTGAGTGTTTGAAGACTCTAGGAGTCTGCACCAGATATGGTAGCAAAGACCATGGGGCCAGAGATTGTTCTCGATCAGAATCTGGTCAGGTCAAAATGGCCAGAACCGATGCTAGGTCTTGTTATCTCTGTGCAAAGTCTGGTCATTTCCAAAGGGACTGTCCTAGTCACCAATCTGATCAGAAGAAGGATCGTGGTGAGACTGGAAAGCCTGGCCACGGAAAGGGTCCAACCGCAACACCTAGAGTGTATGAACTCTCAAAGGAGTATGGTGAGGCTAGCTCCTTTAAGGCGATCACTGGTATGAACCATTCTGAATTATTTTTGTATAAATTAATTTATGCATTGCTGGAACACAAAAAAGGGTTGGAACTTAGTTTAGAGAAATATTGTAGGGACCCTTGTTATTGGTGGTGTACAAACCCACATATTATTTGATTCCAGAGCTACACATAGTTTTGTGAGTCCGGAAATGATTGGGAAAGGGGAATTCCTACTGGGAACCGGATGTGGTTTTGGCATAGTGAATGCTGGAGGGTTAGTGATGCATTCATTAGGGCTCGTAGAAAACATCTCAGTGATGATCCGGGACAGGAACATGCATGTGGATCTTATTGTGGTCCACCTATGAAATCATGAAGTGATATTTGGTATGGACTAACTTGGAAAATACCGGGCCATTTTGGATTGTCACCGAGGAAGGGTGCAGTTTAAGAGTGGTGATGGGTTGATTAGATTCCAAGGAATTAGACCAACTCCGGGGGGTTTAGTGGTTTCAGCAATCCAAGCAGAAAGGATGCCTGAACAGGATTCTGAGGCTTATTTGGCCACAATCACCACTATGGAGGTTGGTGAGGGTGGTAAACTGGCTGGGATTCCACTGGTATCTGAGTTTGAAGATGTATTTCAGACGCCAAAGGGCATACCCCCTGATAGGTCTGATTCCTTCACGATAGAACTAGAACCAGGAACGAACCCATTGTCCAAAAGTCCCTATCGAATGGCTCCAGCATAAATGGTTGAGCTCAAGAAGCAATTAGAAGAGTTGTTGGACAAGGGCTTTATAAGGCTAAGTAGATCACCCTGGGGAGCACCAGTTCTCTTTGTGAAAAAGAAGGATGGTAGCTTCAAGTTGTGTATAGACTACCGTGGGTTGAATAGGGTGACAGTGAATAACAAGTACCCATTGCCCATGATTGATGAGTTGTTGGATTAACTGAGAGGAGCCAAATCGTTCTCAAAAATTGACTTGGCTTCTGGTTATCACCAGAATCTAATAGAACAAAATGATGTTAGGAAGACAGCATTCAGAACAAGGTATGGCCATTATGAGTTTGTGGTCACGCCATTCGGTCTTACCAATGCACCAGCTGCGTTTATGAAAATGATGAATAGCATTTTCAGAGATTTCTTTGATGAATTTGTGATCATCTTTACAGATGACATCCTGGTTTATTCCAAGGACAAGGAGTCTCATGAGAAACATTTAAGGGCGGTGCTAGAAAGGTTAAGAGGCCATACACTCTTTGCCAAACTAAGCAAATGTAGTTTCTGGCAAAGGAGTATAGATTTCTTCGGCCACATTGTCTCTGACCAAAGAGTGATGGTCGACCCGGAAAAGATTAGGGCAGTACAAGAGTGGCCACGACCTAAGAATGCAACGGAGGTGAGGAGTTTCTTGGGGCTTGTTAGTTACCACATGAAGTTTGTAAAGGGCTTTGCAAGTCTAGCTCAACCCATGACCAAGTTGAATGGGAAGGATGTGAAGTTTTTATGGACGGAGGAGTGTGAGAACGTCTTCTCAAAACTCAAGGACATGCTCACAAGCGCCCCAGTTTTGGCGTTACAAGAAGCTGACCAACCCTATGTGGTCTGCACTGATGCCTCCATCACGGGTTTGGGGTGTGTCTGACCCAACATGGAAAGGTCATTGCCTATGCCTCTAGGCAATTAAGGAAACATGAAGGCAAATACCCCACACACGATCTGGAGATGGCAAAGATGGAGAAAGCAACAAGGAAGAAGACAACACAAATGATCAAGGTCATTTAGGATTGTAATGGTAGGGAAGAAACGTCTTGGGAAACAGAAAAGAAAATGAAAACTGATTTCCCAGAGTGGTTTAAGCAGTTTATGGAGGAAGAATATGATGGCTCAGATTCGAGGAAGAATCCATTTCAAGTGGGGGAGACTTGTCATGTCCATGATCCTAAGTAGGATCATTGGACTAAGTCATGGTCCAAAAGGATGAATCAAACCGGTCTTAGGACCTTATGGAAGTGTTTCATGGCCAAACGAAGGAGGTTAAATGCACCAGAGCTGGAACTTAACTCCATGGGTGATGCATTAAGGATTTATTGATGGTTTGTGGCAGCTAGTTAAGGCTGAACTTAGTTGGTGGCGTTGGTGCGGTAGCTTGAGCAGCTGAATGGGACTTCGGGGAAGCTCAAGAAGTGCACGGAGAGCTCAGGTGAGGTTAAGTCAGCTCGGGGAGCTGAGGGTCTAGCTCAGTCAGCTCAGGAATTGTTTTTATTGCTTGTGTTCTAGAGTAGCTAACTAGAACCCTGATAATAGGATAGTTAAGCGCAAGCGAGAGCATGGTCTACTACCGGAATCTATTCTGTTGACCTAGGTTGCTAGAAACAAACGAGAGTTGATTTAGTCAATCTAGTGAACTTATCGAACTAGGTCATAATGCTTAATTCAAGAAACCGTCGATCGACGCAGGATCACTGCCATCAATCGACGGTCATTCCGTGTCAACAACCGAGAGCTGAGACTTTGGACTTGGTCAATAGATTAGGCGCGCATGCGAGAGCTGGTGTCTTTTACATTATATTTCGAGTTCCATGATTAAATACCTTTAACTTCTATGTACTATAATCCACTTGCTTGAAACCCTAGATCTAGCATATTTCCATATTTACATTACTAGCATATCTCTATATTTACATTACTAGCATATTTCCATATTTGCATTATTATCATATTTCCATATTGCATCTGTACCTTCTCATAATGAATATTTCCTTGACCTGATTACTTGTTACCAATATATATAGTTACATAGCTTAGCCTTTAGAAATAAGAAATCTATTTTGTCCCTTTGTTCTCTATGGATTTGATCCCTATGTACTACACTTGATCTCTCTTGACAAGAGTATTATTGTATTGTGTGTTAGGAGAAAGGGCTAATTTGACAGTTGTTTGTTTAGGATATTATTACCCTATTAAAACATAAACACACACCCACGGGTGTTATACCTTCTAATATACCTTATAATAAGGTGATGTTATTAAGGTGTTAATGTAATAAAATATGCCTAAGGTATGATTTAATTCGAACGAGGAGCGGTTGAAGGAAAGGAAGAACTGTTTGGGACGGTTATGGATGAACTGGTGGGAGTTACCACACGCGCCTTTTCGCCCAAAAAAGGTTACCTCTCTTCTCCGTTTAAATAAACGAGTATGGGGGTTTCTTCTACACACGAAAAACTCTAAGAAAAACAGAAAGTACACACAGAAAGGAATCCTAAAGAGAACGAAAGAATTCTCGATCAAGGAAGGTCTTACGATGGTGGATGAGCACCTTAGTGGGAAAAACGGTTAGTGGGAAGGACATACGTTTGAAATGGAATACGGAGGCAAGAAAAAAGCAGTGGGAACTCCTGAACGCACACCTAAGGTCAGTGGTGCAATCACCGGACCGACAACCGTTCCCCGGTACGTCCAGAAGGGGCCTGCGGGTGGTGTTGGTTGGTTGCATCCGTTCGATTATTTGATTTGGATTTTTTCTACTGTCTTTCTCGTATATTCTTAAAGTATTTATCATAAGGTTTGAGTGGTACTTAGAGTATAAATTGGGGAATGGTTAATCGATCCAAAAGATGGCCTAGGAGTGTTACCCGGGTGGAACTATAAGCCGATCATAGATTTTCATGGGAAGGACGTTTAGACTCGATCAATAAAGTAAGGTGATTGATATAATTTAACAATATGTGAGTCTCTGCATTTCAAAACATCTTTCAGAGGCTTGTTTGCTTGATGACAAGCAAAAAAATATAGTCTAGGGGAGTTGATATAGCCTATTTATTACCAGTTTTAGACCATGTTATAGGCTCTATTTAGGTATGTATGTCTAGGCTATGTTTTAAGGTCTTTACATGTTCAAGTGCGTTTTGGAGATATATGGAGATACTTGGAGCTTTTGGAGCATTTAGAGGAGAATAATTCATAGCTGATCGTTGTGAGAGTCAAAGTACAAGACTACCATCGATCGACGACACATCATTGGCGTCGACCGATGCTACATGACCAAGATCGATCAATGTTGCACATCTGTCATCGATTGATGTCCAATTCACAGACAGCCAATTTTTTTTCAAGCACAAGTTAGAGACATGACACAAGATTACAAGATTACCCATGGATGAGTTTTGACCTAGACTTTAGGGCTTTATATTTATACTTTATGTATTAGACCAGACTGAGTGTGCTTGGTTATGGGTGCTAGGTGCCTAGGTTGTATTGCAAAGTGTGTGTGTGTGCACCACCTCACCATAGTTTTAGGATTTATTTAGGGTGAAGATTCATAACTCCTTAGGGAGATTTGTATTGGAACCCCAGTATTTTATCTATGCATTATATTCAGATTATTATTCTTACTTTAATTATGTCTGTGTAGTTATCAACTATATTTAGGGTTTATTAATGGTACTGATGGATTAACAAAACAATAGAATAGTTAGGGTCATTATTAGATCTATTAATAGAATTGTGTTTATTGCTTGTGTTCCAGAGTAGCTAACTAGAACCCATAGGATAGTTAGGCGCAAGCGAGAGCATGGTCTACTACCGGAATTTATATTGTTGAGCTAGGTTGGTAGAAAAAAACAAGAGTTTATTTAGTTAATCTAGTGAACTTATCGAAATAGGTCATAAAGGTTGACTCAAGAAACCATCGATCGATGCAGGATCATTGCCATCGATCGATGGTCATTCCGTGTCAACAAGGGAGAGCTGGGATATTGGATTTGGTCAATAGATTATAGTCGCAGCGAGAGCTTGTGTCTTTTACATTAGATATCGAGTTCCATGATTAAATACCCTAAACTTCTATCTTCTATAACCCACTTCCCTGAAACCCTAGATCTAGCATATTTACATTTGCATCTTGTTAATCTATTAGAATATTTGCATATTTACATGATTAGCATATTTCCATATTTACATTATTAGCATATTTCCATATTTACATTATTAGCATCCATATTGCATCTATACCTTCTAATAAGGAATATTTCCTTGACTCGATTACTTGTTACCTATATATATAATTACCTAAGTTAGTCTTTAGAAATAAGAAATCTATTGTGTGCCATAGTTCTTTGTGGATTCGATCCTAAACTACTACACCTGATCTCTCTTGGCAAGAGTATTATTTTGTGTGTTAGGATTAAGAGTTAATTTGACAATTATTTGTTTAGGATATTTATACCTCGTTAGAACATAAAAACACCAAGTGTCACGTACCGAGACCTGTAAAGACCTTAAAACATAGCCTAAACACACATAATATACCCTAAATAGAGCCTATAACATAGCCTACAATTGGTACTAAATAGGCTATATCAACTTCCCCAAACTTAACGTTTTGCTTGTCCTCCAGCAAACAAGCCTGTGAAAGAGGTTTTGAAAAGCGAAAACTCACATAACGCCTAAATAAAATTGTCACCCGACTTTGCTGCAACCACATCCTATCAAGTCAATCACAGAGAAACTTTATATACCCTGTCCTAGTATAGCAACCAAATCCATTCTACCAACAACTTAGCGAATACTAATCTGACTCGCCCCCCTATTGGTTTCATTTCTTTCCATAAAATAAAAATGCAGGTTTTACCTTGGGACTATCGATCAAAGTATATATGGACTCTTACCCCTGCAAGTATCTAAGAACATAGGTAGTCTTCTCTGATTCATTTCCTCTCTATCTTCTCACTTCTTCTTAGTCGATGTCTCACTTCTTTTGAGGGTATCATTTTTTTTAATTGACTAAGATATTTGGAGAGGTTTCCATATATCAAGCCCTAATGGTTTTTGCCACTAGATCATGTTCACTTCTTTTTGACCTTTAATGGTTGTAGCGACCAAATCATTTTCAACTCCTTTAATCTGAAGGGGAGAGAAATGGGAATCCCAAGCACATAGTCTTTTACCTTCCAGACTTGCAGAGGGAATCCGATCGAGTGTATACCAAGCCCCAAAGCAAGCAAATACTGTTAGGATTAGTATTGGAAATCAGCTTCGGTTCCTTCAAACTTTCTAAGCAAGTGTGATATAGTGGCATGATGATCCACTTTGGTATATCTAGTAATCTCTGCAAACAACCTTCTAAGAAAATAGGAATCCACCCCGGATTGATTAGGAAAATTGGATCCCTATTGGAATCCGCCCCGGATTGATTAGAAAAAAAAATCAAATCATAAGTAAATAGCTTAAGTAGGAAACTCAATGCATCTCTCTGTAAGAGAGCGTCGATCGACGGTTGGCAGGTGTGGTCGATCGATGGTCGCAATCCATTGTCGACCGATGGTGCCTCTATTGGTGTCGATCGATGGTGGACTCAAGTAGTCTGTAAAAATAAAGTAAAACTCGAGATAAATAGTAGTATAAGTAAAAACTAAATACAAACTTACTAACCAGTGGGTTGCCTCCCACTCAGCCCTTGGATGTAGTCTTAAGCTCGGCGTTGTGAATATTCTGACTATAATAGAGGTGGGTCAAAACTTGGAAAACAAGTGTCTATATCTTCTTTGCTTTTATGAAACCATATACCGACGAAGCTTTTCATGGCCTCATCTCCGCTAGCTTTTCAACCTCCACTAAATGCATTTTGCTTTGTAGATTCTCGATATTGTGCTGTATCATTCTAAGTCTGGCAGCTGTAGTCACTGATATATTCTCCAATTGCCGAGAAATATCTTCCTTAATCAGGCTCTAAGAAAAACAATATCATCGAACCTGTCTTCTAATTTTTTTCTGCCGCGGACTTTTGTCTGTCGAACTCAGTATCAATCAATGACATGATGCTGCCATCGATCAATGTCACTCCGTTTGCTCTTCATGCTGTCTTTGAACAGTATCTAAATCTTGCTTCATCTCATCCATGCTTGTCGTCAAACCGGTGAGGCACTTGTCCATAGGATAGTAAACATCATCAAGCCTCTTGTAGAAATTATCCAGTGACATCTCTTGAGCTTTGTAGATCTCTTGCACAATTTCATGAATCTCTTCTCTGTTGTATGTCTCTTGCTTCTTCATAGACATAGCGATCTTTGCTGCATTTTTTGGTAAGCATATGTAGCTCTGCTCAAACATAGTAGCTCTTTCTATAACTGCCCTGATATCTTCTTCTTGTACATTCACAACTATTTCGTCTATAGATCGTGCATTGCCTTTCTCATCTCTGTAGATGCCATACTCATCTTTTTTTTCCCAATGGAAAATTATTTAGCCATTTGCATCATAAGCTCTTTGTCCATGCTCTACATCACCGTCTATCAGTAGTGGGTTTATCCAATCGACTGATTGTGGACTTCCTGAACCAAAAAGGTTAAGGTACCAAACTAGTGCACCCCTAGAATGGTGCCGATCGATGCATGATGTCTAGCGTCGATCATTTTGTATGGGCACGTTTCTTCTGTTCCTTTCTGTAAATCGATGGTCTTACTCGTGCGTCGATCGATGGCTGTTGCTCAAATAAAGCTTCTGATCCACTAGCCATAAAAAGGGCATCTGCTACATCCTCCTTAGGTATGTTTAGAATTCTTCCATAAAGATCTCGTGCACGTCCTTCTGTATCTCTGAAAATTCCAAACTCATCTGGTCGGAGATAACCATCATCTGCATCTGCTGTTCGTGGCTCTTGCTCTACTTTGCGTCTGATGTTCTTTGAAGGCAATGAGGTGCTGTCAATTGATGCTTGACTATCCACTTCCGCATTCATTACCCAGCCAGATTGTTCCAGTGCTAGGCCGTGAAACTCAATCAACTCTTCCACTCTGTAATATGCATCGTAGTCTTTGTAAGCTTCACTGTACCCTTGGTATGCCTGATGAGTGTTGATAGATGGTTTATGGTGACCGTCAATCGATGCTCGATAATCAGACTGTTGGTCGAAAAGATTCTCAGCTCCATTAGCCATCACAAGTATATCCGCCACATTTTCTCTCGTGACATGCAGAATTATGCCATCCATAGCTCTTGCGTGACGGTCTGGATCTCTCATAATACCGAATTCATTTGGTTGTAGATAACCATATTCCCTCTCGCGTTCTGCTTTTGAATCTAGTTTGGACTCTGAATTACATCCAGTATCGATCGATGGTTATTGGCTACCATCGATCGACGTCGACTTGCCGAGTTGATGAGAAACATGACAAAACACAAGCCTCTTCCATAACTATCCCTCGGTATTCGATTATCTCTTCTTCTCTATAATCTTCGTTGTACTCAAGGTAGGCTGGGTTGTAATCGAGATCTGCATGGCAAGTGTTGATCGGTTATGAATGGTGGGTGTCGATCGATAGTGAAGCCTGGGCGTCGATTGGTTGTTGAATTGCAATCCCGCTGATCGATTGTTCCGGCTGGGTGTCGATCGATGCTCCTTCTTCCGATTCCTCATTGGACTCATAATCGCAGAAGCATGTAGACACAAGCTGTGCATAATCACATAATTCAATCAGAGTAACTTTGCTCTTATTCTTGAAAGGTTCATAAAAAATATTTTGATCGATTAGAGATAGATACAACATGTTTAACTTCATATCGCAGATAGCTTCGATTGTAGCCATGAATGCTCTCCCAAGTAGTAGTAAAGAGTTCCAATCTATCCTGATGTCCATCACATGGACGTCTACTGGGACTAGGGTGTTGTTAATCTGCACTAGAACATCTTTTACCATCCCTATTGAGTTCACTCTGGAGCAGTCTACAAATGTTAAAGAATCATTGGAGGGTTTCACTTTCAGGTTCAGCTCCTCTGCCATAGTCCTTGGCATAATGCTCACTGATGATCCAGTATTGCAAAGGGCGTTGGGATATTCATTGCCCTTGATGAAGCATGGAACCACGAACTTTCCAGTATCACTTTCCTTCCTCAGACAAGTCATCTGCTTCATCTTCTCTTTGAGAATATTGAATATTATCTCTATATCATCATCTGTCGCCCTTGTTTCCCTGAAAAACATCCATAATTTGTTAGTATATAAGCTTCATCAAAAGAGGTATCTAGAGGAATTTTGAAAACTCTTTAGGCAAAGCTATCCATCTCTTTTTCATTGGCTTCTCTGCGTTGATGTTTGGGGATCTTTTTCTTCCTCTTGGAGTGTCCCTCATTTTTTCTATCAAGATCCATAGCTTCAGATGTGTTTGTATTATTTTCTGAAACTGTTACAGTTGGACGCACAATCAGACTTGCATTGAGGTTCGGTAGTCGAGCTGGGTTCCTATTCCCTATAATCCATTAGGCTTGAAACCCTAGATCTAGCACATTAACATTTGCATCTAGCTAGTTTAATAGCATATTTCCATATTAACGTCATTAGCATATTTCTAGATATACATTATTAGCATATTTCCATATTGTATCTACACCTTCTAATAAGGAATATTTCCTTTAATCGATTAAATACTACTGATATACATATTGCTCTATGTGGATTGGATCCCTAAGTACTACACCTTATCTCTCTTGGAAAGAGTATTGTTAAGTGTGTTAGGATTAATGGTTAATTTGACAGTTAATTGTTTACAATATTAATACCCTGCTAGAACAATAAAGACACTGTGTCAAGCTCAAAAGTGGAAATTTTCGTGTGGAATAGTCCACGCCACTTGGCACTTCTCAACAGGTTCGATTGATATCTAGCAATTAGCATCGATCAACATCTAGCAATAAGCATTGATCGACGGTGAATCCTACAGTATCAATGGCTTCGTGTGAATCGATTAACGTCGATCGACACAGACTTCCGATCATCAATCGACAGAGCGATAAAAGCATCAATGGATAGTGCGACCTTATCATCAATCGACAGAGGAGAAATCATGTTCGACTGTCGAACCTCAATGCAAGTCTGATTGTGCGTCCAACTGTAACAGTTTCAGAAAATAATACAAACACATCTGAAGCTATGGATCTTGATAGAAAAAATGAGGGACACTCCAAGAGGAAGAAAAAGATCCCCAAACATCAACGCAGAGAAGCCAATGAAAAAGAGATGGATAGCTTTGCCAAAAGAGTTTTCAAAATTCCTATAGGTACCTCTTTTGATGAAGCTTACTATACTCACAGATTATGGATGTTTTCCAGGGAAACAACGGAGACAGATGATGAAATAGAGATAATGTTCAATCATCTCAGAGAAAATATGAAGCAGAGGACTTGTCTGAGGAAGAAAAGTGATCCTGGAAAGTTCGTGGTTCCCTGCTTCATCAAGGGCAACGAATATCCCAACGCCATGTGCCATATTGGATCATCAGTGAGCATTATGCCAACGACTATGGCAGATGAGCTGAACCTGAAAGTGGAACCCTTTAATGATTCTTTCACATTTGTAGACTGCTCCAGAGTGAACTCAGGAGGGATGGTAAAAGAAGTTCCAGTGCAGATTAACAACACCATAGTCCCAGTAGACTTCCATCTGATGGACATCAGGATATATAGGAACTCTTCACTACTACTTGGGAGAGCATTAATGGCCATTGTGGGAGTTAAAAGCGGTATGAAGTTAAACAGGTTGTATCTATCTATAGTCGGTCAAAATATTTTTTATGAACTTGTCAAGAATAGGATAAAAGCTATTATGATTGAAGTATTTAATGATGCAGAGCTTGTGGCTACATGCTTCTGCGATTATGAGTCCAATGAGGAAGCGTAAGAAGGAGCATCGATCGACACCCCACCCGAAAAAATGATAAACGGTTATTGTAATTCAACAATCAATCGACGCCCAACTAAATTAAGAAGTAGCTATCAACTTTACATATGATTTGCACGATTTTAGTTTCTTCTTTTTGATTTTGTAACCCTTAATCCGCGATAGACAATGGATCAATGCCCATGAGTTGTCGTCGATCGATGGCCATGAGTTGCTGTCGATCGATCCCCATGCGGTGCCATCGATCGATGGTTGCTGTTTTTATCGCGACATCAATTCTAATTCTTGCTTTGACTTTTACATGCAGCGAGAGGCGAACAAAACCATGATACGAGACCGGTAGCACAAGTGCTCCACCACGGGTTCATCCACGCCGAGACCCTTGGCCAAAAGAAGAGGAGGAATTACTTGTGACATTCGAGGATTATCCCGAACCTCGAAAAGCTGTGGCATCAAGGGAATGCTCACATTGTCCCATGGGCGAGGAGTGGGATGATTTTTACAGCCTCTACTACAACGCTTGGCAAAGCGTTTCCATCGAGCCCACCAAGTTCGTCAATAGGCGCACATTGAAGAATTGGGGCTCTATGCAGACTTTTGACATATGGTGCATGAGCTAGGACTGGGCAGCATAGCTACTAAGCCATATCCTCTATATCCCGACCTGGTCCAACAGTGCATAGCTATGGCTCAGGTTCTCTACAAGATCCCTCAGGTAAAGGTGGCGCATGAGGCCACACTGACTTTTCTCATAAGAGGAACCCGGTACCAGATCCCCATCCCGCAGCTCTAAGAGATTTATGGGTTCGACATTGGTACATTGGGTCAGCCTACCTTCTAGGCCTCATCGCGACAGCCCACTTTGACTCCAGCTCGGCCACTCAGACGGACGTCCATCAGCCCACCCTGCGTTATTTCCTAAAGGCCGTTGCCAACACTCTATTGTGCAAGATGTCACCCAACAAGGTTAGGGTTCAAGAGCTTACATTGTTATCCATGGATTTTACCTATGATATATAGAGTATTTTTAGAGTCTATTATATGCATTTGATATTGTTTTAACGTATTTACAGGTCCAGGTACTCATTGGAAGAAATTGGAGCTTTTGGGCCATTTTGTAGCATGTAGGATGCTCTGCAGAAACTCAGAGTCAGATCCAGATTTATTAGCGAACCATCGATGAACAGCCACGTCGACATCAAGATTGGTGTAGGCTTGAGAAATTACGCAGAGATCGTAAAATCGATCGATGGTACCCAATAACAAAACGATTTCATCAACCAAAGGTCACGAATACGACAACTCCAGAGCAGAAGATGTATACATCAGAGTCTATGATGGTTGATAAGGCTACCGAGGGTCATTCTGGGAAAAAGCCAAGGATCATTCTGAAGAAGAAATGTGATCTTGGGAAGTTTGTATTTCCTTGTCTGATCAAAAGCCACCAGTTTCCCAACGCCCTTTGTGACACTAGATCATCAGTGAGCATCATACCCAGAGCTATGGCGGAGAAGTAGAACCTGAGAGTGGAGCCCTCCAGTGATTCTTTCATTTTTGTGGATTGCTCTAGGGTAGATTCATAGGGTATTTGTAGAGATGTCCCACTGCAAATTTTGAACGTCTTAGTCCCAATAGACTTCCATATGATGGAATTAAAGATCAATTGGAACTCTTCTTTGTTACTTGGAAGAGCTTTCATGGCCACCGTAGGAGCTATCTGTAACATGAAGACAAAGATGTTGTACCTTTCCTTAACTGATCATAATGTGTATTATGAAATTTATATAAATAAACCTACCCTGACGAAATTGTACAATGATGCAGAGCTTGTGGCCACATGCTTCTGTGATTACGAGATCGATGAGGAATTGGAAGAAGAAGCATCGATCGATACCTAACCCAGCCCATCAAGTGATGGACTTACTGTTCAACAATCGATCGACACCCACCTATAGAATCGATCGACACTCAACTTTCAGAACCAATCAACACATACCATTCAGATCTCTATTACAACACATCATACCTCGAGTACGATGAAGATTACAGAGAAAAAGAAATAATTGAATGCCGTGGGATTTCTATGGAAGAGACTGGTGTTTTTCATGTTTCCCATCAACTTAGGAAATAGACATCGATCGACGGTAACAATAAACCAACGATCGATACTGGGAATGAAGCAGAAACCAAGCGAGATTCAACTGCAAAACGAGAAAGGAAATATGGTTATCTACAACTAGATGAGTTCAGTATTATGAGAGATCCATTTGTTCATGCTGGAAACCTTTTTGCCCAACAGTATGATTACGAGCATCGATCGACAGTCAACATACACCAT
Organism: Moricandia moricandioides; assembly: GCA_905132885.1. Lineage (NCBI taxonomy): Eukaryota > Viridiplantae > Streptophyta > Magnoliopsida > Brassicales > Brassicaceae > Moricandia > Moricandia moricandioides. The sequence goes on along the minus strand of CAJHQQ010000857.1, from coordinate 25,825 downwards.
TGATCGACACCAATTAGGCTTACCAAGGATACAGTGGAGCTTACGAAGAATACGATGCAGATTACAAAGAGGAAGAACTGATTGAGTCTCGCGGCCTGGTACTGGAAGAAGCTTGCTGGGTAATAAACGCGAAAGTGGGTACTGGAGCATCGAGCGACGGCATATCTTGGCCATCGAATGACATCAAACGAAAACTAGAACAATTAATTGGAGCAGAAGATCCAGAAGATGTTTATCTCAGACCAGATGCGTTTGGAATTTTCAGAGATACAAAAGGACTTGCACAAGATCTTTATTGGAGAATTATAAATCTACCTAAGGAGGATGTAGCAGACGCCCTTGTTATGGCTAATGGATCAGGAAATTTATTTGGATAACAGCAACAACAATCGATCGATGCACGGGTAACATCATTAATCAACATCAAGGAGCAGAAGCATGAGCCGATTCACAATCAAACATCGATCAAAGACAACAAGGATACATAAATTGATACAACCATTCCAAGAGTCCATGAGTTCTGTACATCTAACCCCTTTAGTTCAGAAAATCCAGGATCGATCGGTTGGATAAATCCCCTACTGATAGACGGTCGTTTAAGGTATGAAACGAGAGCTTATGATGCTGATGGCAGAAGAATTTTCTACTGGGAAAAGAAAGATGAGTATGGCATATACAGAGAAGAGAATGGTAATGCATGAGCTACAGATGGAAGAATTATGAATGTGCAAGAAGAAGATATAAGGGCAGTTCTAGTGAGAGCTACTATGTTTGAGTACAGCTACATCTGTCTACCTGAACATGCAGCAAAGATCGCTATGTCTAGGCAGAAACAAAAGACATACAGCAGAACATAGATTGAGGATTTTGTGAATGAGATCTACAAAGCTCAAGAGATGTCATTAGATGATTTCTACAGGAGGCTTGATGATGTCTACTATCCTATAGTCAAGTGCCTCCCTAGTTTGACTACACGCATGGATGAGATGAAGCAAGATTTGGATACTGTTCAAAGAAAGCATGCGAGTGGACCAGATAGAATGACATTTATCGACGGCAGCATCATGCCATCAATCAATACTGATTTCGACAGACAGAAGTACACAGCAGAAACCCAATTAGAAGACTTGTTCAATTAGATTACTCTTTCTCAAAACATGATGCAAGAATATATTTCTAAGAAATTGGAGGATATATCAGAGACTACATCTACCAGACTTAGAATGCTACAACGCAGTATTGAGAATCTACAAAGGAGAATGCATTCAGTGGAGGTTACTAAGGAGATCATAAAGAATGAGAAAGCCATAAGATATGAAGCAATGAGAAACTTCATTGGTACATGGTTTCAGAAGAGCCAGGAAGATGTAGACACTTGTGTTCCAAGTGTTGATCAACTTCCATTATAGTCAGAAAGTTCAATATGTCGAGCTTAACACTATAACAAAGCGCTGAGTGGGAGGAAACCCATTGTTTAGTAAGTTTTATTTAGTTTTTACTTATACTACTATTTATTTAGAGTTTTACTTTGTTTTTAGAGACTATTGGAGTTTCCATCGATCGATACCATAGAGGCACCATCGGTCGACAAAAAATCGCGACCATCGATAGACACTCTCTTACATAGATAGGTATCGATTTTTCTACTTAACATATTTACTTATGATTTGATTTTTCCTAACCAATTTGGGGCGGATTACTCTAGGGACAATGTAATTTAAGTTTGGGGGAGATTCACTAATGTTATTCAATTGTTTTTGAGTAACCACACTTTAGCGCCATTCTTAGAAGGTTCTTAGAGATACCAAAGTGGATCATCCTGCCACTATATCACAGATGCTTAGAAAGTTTGAAGGAACCAAAGCTTATTTCCAACAGTAATCCTGATATTATTTGATTGCTTTGGGATTTGGTATACACTGGATCAGATTCCTTCTGCAAGTCTGGAATGTAATAGTCTGTGTGCTTCTGATTCCCTTCTCTCTACCCTTTTGATAAACAATGAGTCGAACAGGATTTGGTGGCTACAACCATTAAAGCTTGATTCATATGAGTCTAGAAAGAGATAAAGGTCAAAAAGAAGTGAACATTTGGTGGCAAAAACCATTAGGGCTTGATTCATGGAAGCTATCCAAATATCTCAGTTAATTAAAATAAAAATAAAATGATACCCTCAAAAGAAGGGGGACGTTAACTGAAAAGAAGTGAGAAGAGAGAGAGGAAAGGAATCAGAGAAGACTACATATGTGTTCAGATACTTGCAGAGGTAAGAGTCCATATATCCTTTGATCGATACTCCCAAGGTAAAGCCTGCACTTTTATTTTATGGAAAGAAATGAAATCAGTAGAGGGGCGAGTCACACAAGTTGTTGGTAGAAGGGATTTGGTTGCTATACTAGGATAGGGTAGATAAAGTTTTTTTTTTGATTGACTTGATAGGATGTGGTTGCAATAAAGTAGGGTGAAAGTTATACTTAAACATTATGTGAGTCTTCGCTTTTCAAAACCTCTTTCGCAGGCTTGTTTGCTTGAGGACATGCAAAAGGTTAAGTCTGGGGGAGTAGATATAGCCTATTTATTACCAGTTTTAGGACATGTTATAGGCTCTATTTTGGGTCTATTATATGTGTCTAGGCTATGTTTTTAGGTCTTTACAGGTCTAGGTACGTTTTGGAGATATATGGAGATACTTGGAGCTTTTGGAACATTTAGAGGAGAATAATCCGTAGCTGATCATTGAGAGAATCAAAGTACAACACTGTCGTCGATCGACGACACTACCTTGGCGTCGACCGATGTAACATGACCAAGATCGATCGATGCTGAACACTTGACATCGATTGATGACCAATTCGCAGACAGCCGATTTCAAGCCCAAGTTAGAGACAAGATAAGAGATACAAGATTACCCCTGGACGAGTTTTGACCAAGATTTTAGGGTTTTATATTTATACTCTATTTATTACACTAGAGTGTGTGGTGGCCAGTGGTGGTGAGTGAGTGAGTAGCAAGGGTGTGCGTGTGTGTGTGCACCAGCACTCCGTTATAGTTTTAGGATTTATCTAGGGGAGAAGATTCATAACTCTTAGTGAGATTTGTATAGGACCCCTGTATTTTATCTATGCCTTATATTCAAATTATTATTCTTACTTTGATTATGTCTGAATAGTTATCAATTAGATTTAGGGTTGAATGATAGAAATCATTGATTAGCCCAAAAATAGGATTGCTAGGTTAAGTTAATATCCATCAATTGAGTTGTGCTTAATTCTTGCATTCTAGAGTAGCTAAATAGGATTTCGAAAGTAGGACATGGACGACTACGAGAGTAGGTTCTGTGCCATAATAGACTCCATTGAACTAGGTTGTTATTTTCCGCTTCTTAACATTATGGGACTGACTTGACCCCTAGGTTTGTTGTCGGCCCTTCCAGGTAGGAATCCTTCTTCTCTCTTGATGGACAAGGCATTATGCACAACTTGGTTATCAATCCTATTAATTTGTTCACTCAGAGCTCCGAATTTCTCCGTTAGTTCCAATTATATTAAATCTAATTTTTCATTGAGTTCGGAGGCTACCCTACGATTACCTATCATGATATTTTTCATTTCTGATTTTATACTTCTTCCTAGTTCCTTCACAATCGCGTCTTAGTTGCTTGTGAAACTGTCACTATTTATAACATAAATCGCTGATCGCTCAAACTCATCCCATAGGTGAACTCAACTCGTTCTTCATATTCGAGAGGAATAGGTTCGTCCTCATCATATTGCTGAGGTTGACATTCCCCATCCAGAAGATTTGCTACTGATGCTAGAGACTTTTTTAACTCGGATCAAGTTCTTCTCCTCTGCAAGCATGTTGGCTCTGTCCTCTTAACATCCATCTTCTCAAAAGTTGTATCTAAAGTAATGTTTTCAAACATCCTTTAGCGTCCTTGGGGTTTAAAGTACCAAATTTCCCCTCGCTGGATGTGTCAAGCGTAGTTTGATAATTAATTTAAGTTTAGGCCTCTATAGAAGGTGTTGATGAGTTGGGGTTCTGAGAAGCCGTGGTGCGGACATGAGAACTGGTAGCTCTTGAACCTTTCCCAAGCGTTTTTAAAGGGTTCGCGGCTACCTTGAAAAAAATGTGGATAATTCTCTTCTCGCGTCCCAATATCTCTATTCATGGAAGAAGTGGTTAATCAAGGCGCTTCTGATATCTTCCTAGCAAGTCATGGATCCTGGTGGTAACTGGTTCAGCCACCTCCTGGTGTCCCTTCAAGAGAAAAATGACAAAGCTTACAGAGGCTATGATTGTCATACACCATGTCTTCTAGAATTTCGAAGTCATTGTTTGGATGTTCACCGAGAAAACTACTGAACGGATCTTTTCGTACCAGGACAAGGAAATAGAGATTAAGCTCAGAACTTCTCGTATAGTTGGCTGGTAATCTGATCGCAGACCTATTGGAATAGGTCCTACTACGGTTTAGGTATCAAGCATTGGCAATTTGTGTTTCATCTCATTTGGAAAGTTTTGTAGTTTGGTTATGGATTGCAGCCCCTTGCTTATCTTTGAGTTGGCTTGCTTCATTGCATGCGTGACCCTCTGGATATTTTACGACTACTACCTGATTATCTAGATTAGATTAAGCAGACTTACCTACTTCCAGCTGATCGATATCGCTGATGGCTGGTGGAAGAGTGTTGCCAGACGCTTGTGGAAGATCGTCGATCGATGTTGGATGGATGTCGTTGAATGATTCTTGTAGTTCAGAATACAAATTTTCTCCCAAAGGTACATGTTCAACAAGAAAAGGGAAAGAATAAATCAGTAAACAGAAAATTAAAACTCTAAACTATATTTTAATCTAAATCTAATGGCAATAAGAAAGGGTTCCCGGCAACAGCACCAAATTTGATGTGCTCTCAAATTACTCCTATGAGAAACTTACTCCCTCAAATACGAGGTTTTGCTGTAGTACTTAGTGATCAAATCCAGAGAGACTCTAAGATTACACAATAGATTTATTGTTTTCGAATTAAAGCTATACAATAATTATAAAGCAGTAAATAGTGATTTTAAATGTAGGTTTGGTTTATTAAGATTGATGGGAAATAATTAGACTTAGGAGAACTCTCGGTTAGGATAGGAAATGCAGATTAATAGATTATTATCAAAGATATTAATGAAGTACCATTCTCGAACTTAAATTTAAGGTTTAGATAGACAAATCCCGTGTGTCCTAATGGGGTGTTGATCGATGGATACTACTTGGTGTTGATCGACGCTAGTTCTAATCAGATTCTGTTATGTAGTTTGATAAGTTCTCTAAACTCCTAATTCAATTGTCATATGTAATTATTAGTTTACTTCATCGAACTTACATTTTAGGTATAGCCAAGCTCTCGCTTATGCTAATTAATCCTAGGATCTAAGGTTAAGGTGATCAGTCTTAAACTTAGCAATAAGAACACCAGATGAAGAACTAATTGGATGACCCTAACAATATTATATGATCAGCAAACCATTTTTACCTTTGAAGAACCCTAAATATAACAACAGAATTACTCAGACATGACAATAAAGAACGTGATGAAAGTCTGAATAAATTGCATAAATGAAAATAAGATAGAGTAAAGAAATAAAGAGTTTCAAGATCTTCTCTGTAAATGTGATCAGATCTATATCTCCAATCCTAAGCTCTCTCTCTCTCAAATGGTATGAAAGCGGCTCAATAGATGCAACAAGATGTTACAACTTAGGTTACAAAACTGTTAAGAAACCTAATAAGTAGTCTAATATTCTGTAATGGACTTGTCTTGCAATATAGGGAACTTCTGGAAAAAACTTGTAATTTCCTCAAATCATCATTAAACTCGCGAAAGTATGGACTGTCGATTGACATTAACGGTGTACTGTCGATTGATGCTCAACGTAGAATCTGATTCCGACTTCGGGTTTTCAGCAGAACATTTTTCAATACTTGAAAATAATCCAAAAGCTCCAATTGTTTCCATTGAGTATCTAGACCTGAAAATACTCTAAAACAATACACAAATGCATATAGAGGACTCTAAAAACACACACACACACACACACACATATATATATATATATATATATATATATATATATATATATATATATATATATATATATATATATATATATGTGGGTAAAACCAAGTAAAAATCATTACATCAACAAGCAAATAATTTGATTAAGGTTTGAAGTCAGCTTTGGTCCCTTCATACTTTCTCAGCAGGCGTGGATGTTACTTGCAGGTGATCCACTTTGTTGTTTCCATTCAGTACACCATGCAGTCAATAACCTTAAAGAATGGTTCTATAAAGTTATTAGATAATAAGTAAAAATTGAAAAAGTTCATTATCCGCTTCTTAACTCTATAAAACTATAAAGTACATATAAAAAATAGAACTCAAAATAAAACAGAATATGAGTAATACCTCCCCCAGACTTGAACAACACTGTCCCAGTGTTATATAGTCCGAGATTGATGAAGGAAATAAATCATAAGTAAAATTTTAACAAGGAAAATCGGTTATACCTTGCGTCTGGATTGAGTATTGATCGACGCAGTTAATTGGCGATTGATACTTGTGATGTTCTATCGAGAGCCACCAGCCGGTTGTCGTCAATTGATACTGGTATATCAATTCATCTTCCTCAAATCTTTTTTTCTGACATGAAATAAATAAAACAAAAAAAAGTAGTAAATAATGAAAATAAAACCAAATTAAAGCTTACCTAATAGTGGGTTGCCTCCCCCTCAATACTTATTTTTAGTCATTAGCTTGACTATTGGAGATCTGATTCAGTCTTGATGAAAATGGGAACAAGTCTCAATGTCTACTCTCTTTAGCTTCATCACACTTTTGTGAAAGCCTCCATATAATCTTCTCCTTTGTCTATCATCTCAACAATAAAGAGTGCTCAAACCTTTAAAAATTGCTGTGAGAAGAATATGTTTCGAACTTTGTATGTATCTGACAAATGAGGAATCAATGACAACTGAGGACCGCTCTTGGTCCTTTTTCTGTTTTTCCAATTCTTCCTCTTCTTTCCCCAAGACCTGTCTGATCTCGTAGTGGTGCCTGCATCAAAAAAATTTGACACACTTCAAACTCCTCGTTCTCTGATATGTGGCGCATGTCGATCGACAGTGAAGTGGTAGTGTCGATCGATACTGCAACTGCTGCCGATGGACCTCGGTTGGTTTTGTTTCCATATCTCAACCCTCTCTGAAAAGCTACTGCGTACAAAGTATCATCAAGTATCCCTATGTAAGAACCCAGATGCACACTTCTATCTGGTGGGATAGGAAATTCAACTTGAGAAACAGAGCAGGGAACAACAAGCTTCACTTGGTCATGCATCTTCTTCATGCTTTTGTGAAACCCATAAACTTCTTATGTTTAGATAGGTGGATGCAAACGTTATGGGACAGCCAGATGTGAGGCCTCAGACTTGTACATTCTCTCCTCAACTGGTTCAAGCTCAACTGTGTGCCAGTTTGTTCAACAATGGGTGTCGATCGATGCTAGTTTTTGATGGAGTCTCTATATCTTTTCTCAAAGTATGCTGATTTTCATAAAGCTTCATCTCCAAATTCTGACCCAAAATTTTAGGTTGTGCTTCATCCTCTAGCTCCAGGGAAGATTCTAGCACAAAAAAAAATCTTCCATAGTGATCTCTTTATCAAAATGCAAATATTCAAGTTGTTTTCCATTTTCTAGCTCGAAGAATTTTTTTAGCTCCAGAAATCTTCCACAGTGATTTCTCTGTCTGCATCTAGGGCAACTTAACTACTTGATATATTTGTCCTCTTAAGTTTCAAGTCTTCAAATGGTTTCGATCGACAATATGTGCTTGTTCGATCGAGACTGAGGTTTGGTCACCTATATCAGCTTCGTCTGCTCCACTCAGCTCTCCAGATCTTTGGTTCAGTTCTTGCTTCTGCATAACCTCATTTGTTTGTTGAACCTGAATAACTGGTTTCTTGACATGGGTGTTCAGAGTATCAAATTCTCCATTCCGCTCACTGTAAACAGAATTCAGCATTGCTTCCATCTCGATATCTAGATTTTATGCAGTATCATAGAAAAAGTTGTTGAGGAAGGCGTTCACAATGTCAAGTGCAGTGAGGGATCCTTGTGGCAGCTTCTTGAACCGACGAGTTTTATCTCCAGCAAGAGATTATGGGAAGTGTTTGCAGAAGTAGTGGTCTTTAGAGACTCCATTGGCAATAAATGATACTAATTCCTCAAACATGTTGATATTAGCCATTGGTTGCGTGTGAGGAAAGCCATGAAAGGGACGCTGACTCATAAAAGTGATATAGATATAGGTTTCAGCTCAAAGTCATCCCTCACAGCAACAGTAATCACATCATTGTTTATATCCCCATGTGTATAAATCAGTTGTCATGTATTGTTGCAAGCACAACCTTCTTTGTCTCGTAAGATCCCTTTCTTGACAACCTCAAGTATGAGCACTTCGAACTTATCTGTCTTCCCATGAGTGGTGTTGGAGTCAAAATCGGTCATGATAGAATCAAAGGCTAAAATCCTCTGAGATATTGTGACTTTAGATAATATGTGCTGGAAATGTCAAAGAAACTTTACGGCATAAGACAAACCAATTTGCATAAGGATACAAGAACAACCTTCGTATATTTTATCCCGGAAAAGGAATAAAAGAATTAATATCCAAACATGGAAAGATTGGAAAACGTTCTTGCGGAAGGTTTTTGTGAGAAATGACGAGTTTACGAAACTATCTTCTGTCAAACAAAATTCAGAAAGTTTCCGCGGAATACATCAGAGTATAATCTATGAGATAATCTTCCGTAAAGGAACTTGTTGGGGTCAAAGTCGGTAATATCAAAATCAACGTTTAAGATTGCTATTAACTAGAAAGAAAGCTATCAAATAAATCTCGACGAAAAACACTTAAGGAATAAGCTTTGAAGCTACAAAATCATATGAAATCGTAACCAAAATGCCATCATCTCGTCTCACCATCTGTTCATCACGGCGATATCAGACAGACCCGCCTCGCCGTCTTGCTATCATGGCGACACCAGCTCACCTCGTCAAGACGGTGAGACCATCCCGCCTCGCGATCTCGCCATCATAGTGTGACCAACCCCCTTACTGTCTCACCATCATAGCGAGACCAGCTCGTCTCGCCTTCAAGCCATGATGTCGACACCCACCGGCCTCTTCATCTCGCTATCATGACAAGACTAGCTCGCCTTGCCTACTCGCCATGATGGAGAGACCGACACGGCGATCCGTATTGGCATTGGGTCGAGACCAACTCTACTCCGTCTTTGCTGTCACGGAACGATGACCTCACCACCAACTTCATCTCGACCTCTAGCCCTCATGGACACTCCATCTCGCTCTCTAGACCTCATGGACACTCCACCTCGCTCTCTCAACTTCATGGACGCTCTATCTCGCCCTCTCGGCCCCTCCGTCTCACAATCTTGCCGTCACGACATTACCTCATTGCATTCTCCCCCGAATCTCGATCGAAAAGCTCTTTATTTCGTCTCAATAAATCTTTCTGTTGATATTTTATGGTAAAACAAGTAAGACTTGTGTTTCCGTAAAAGTTCGAATCAAGCCTCAATATAGTAATGGTTAGCTTAAAACCACTTTGTCCACAAGCGAATAGGTTGTCACTGATTTCTCCAAGAATAATCATAAAAACACGTAAGTCGTAAAATGGCCCAAAACCGCCTAAAACACGATAAGAGCTCACTTATGATTTAATTCGATAAAATCCCAATATGCAATGAAGGTTTACTAGACTAAAATAACGAAAATGGAAAAAGAGGATAAATGCAAACTTTCTGAGAAAAGCATGGAGGTCGAGAAGATAAGGAAAGATCTTATCAAAAGAGAAACTGAAATCAAAGGTGGAAAAGAAAAGATGGCTGACTCTGGAGGCATATATAAGCACATCCGAGGAAGAGAAGACGTGGGCAATTTTTTATATTTAGAACTCTTTGCTGTTAACAAACTCTAGGCATTATTCTCGACATTGTTAGTTTCCTACCTGTTGCACTCGATTACTATATGAACTAGGAAAGGCAGTTCGATCTGTTGTTCAAAATCTGTAATTGAAATACAATTGGCTTGATTCTCGAAAGGGGTAATTAGGCAGCCTTTCACAAGGTTCGGTCCAAAATCAACAAAACCTTTTCACATCTTTTTCGTATTTTGTTATCGAGCTGCGACCCAATTTAGGTTTAGGGTTCAGGTGGTTACCAATAGAGAACTCTTTGATAGCTCTTGCGGCCGTAGCTCTTATAACCTGTTGTAACCTCTCTACGCTTTTACGTGAATTCGAAATAAAGATCTATCTTTTTCTAAACTTTATTTATTGTTTTTCTCTATTTTGTGCATTTTTTGATCATTTATCGTTAGCCCTTGCAGAGAATCCGGATCCTCAAGAAAAATTTAGAATCTCTATTTTTTTCTTCGCTAAGAAATTTGACAGTGTGAATTTCGGTTCACATAGTTTGCTGCTAGAAGGAGGGGGTGGAATACTCTTACTCACACGTCTACAAAACACTTGATCAAAACATGTTTGGAAATATGAAAGACAAAATCGCAACTGTTGTTGACGTTTGTGGGAACCGAAATTTGCACTGTCGATTTCCGTAATTAGAGGAAAGCTAAGAAACCCTAACTTTCCCTGAGGTCCAAGATTTCTGCTGAGCCTACGAGAAGTGATCAAAATATGAATAAAAAAAATGTAAGATAATCAAATATTAATTGCAATTGAAAAGAAACATTTTGTTGAATCTTCTTTGCGTAAGGATGCTGCGATGATATAATAATTTTAAAGATCTTTGGCCACCAGAGCTGTCGACGTATCCCTAGTTCTACCACCTAAACCCTAAATCTAGTTTGAGTAGCAGCTCAATGAAATATATGAAATTGCTTACAAACATTCTAAGTGCTGAATTACAGAGAATTTTTTGTCTCTCTAGCGTCCTTCTTCCTTGCGTCTCTTGTATAGGTCTTCAAGGTCAGTTGTATTTCCTTTTCTGCCCGATTCGAGTTTATCCTTCCGTGGAAATCTTATTTATCTTCTTGTTTTTCTGTAATTATCTTGGAACTTTGAGAATTATCTTCTTTTCCATTTATATTCTATGGATATCCGGTAGACCGTCATTATAGTTGGGCTCACTATTGTCTAAACCATATTATCGAGTATTAGACCCTTTTGGGTCGTCTTGCGATTCTAGCGATTTTTACGATTTCTTTCAAAGAAATCGTCATTCGTATTGTTACATGATACTGTCTCCGGAAAATAATAAGGCAACCATATAGTCGTGATAACTTTAGTTTTTAAGTTAACCGTTATCGTTTTATACGATCGACTCAGAGTTTTTCGAGAAAATAAGTCTTTCCATTTTTTAGCGTAAAACTTCAACGAAAACTCCAATCAAGACGAAACAAGAAACAGCCTAGTCAAGAATCAAAGAAGAGAGTGATGAAGAGGATATGGTCTAGTCGACCATGGGCGACTAGAGATTTGCAAGCGTCTAATCGCCCATGGGCGACTAGAATTTATGGAAAGTCTATTCGCCCATGGGCGACTAGACTTGGTAATGGGTCTAGTCGCCTGTGGGAGGATAGACTTGAAAATGACTCGTTGTTCCCTCGATTACCCGTCTTGATTAGTTAAGTGGGACATGATGGGTTAGGCGATGAGGAATTCAGATAAAAGGATTTCTTTCTTTATTTTCACCGAGAGAGATAATGTTTTTTGGCGGTAACTTTTATGCATCGATTTCCTTGTGGCCATTATCGACCCCAACAGTTAGCCCCCTGCTTGCAAGAATTTCCAAAGCAGTCTTGCGAGATGTTAGGTTTGTTAGGTAAGTTAGACGGAATCAACGAGTAAAAGTCCAATGATGAATAGTAAGTCCATGTTTTCTATAAGTAGGTGGAGTCAAATTTGAAATTTTTTACTTGCTTATTCACCCAAAAAGTTCTCCCAAGGTAAAAGATTTTTTTTTTCTGTTTTCTTCAATTGTTTCTATTTGTATCATGGCTTTCAACAATGAAGCTTCCGAGAGCGCATTTCCTTCCATTTTTGCTCCCAAGAGCTTGCGGGTTTGGGGTGATGAGGTCGTTCCAAAGGTCAACTTTTTGCGATCTTCCGTCGACACTAAGCAGGTGAAGGTGTATTGGGAAGCGGCTTGTGGAGTCCAACGAGACTGATGTTCACAGAGCCTGCCAAAGCGCGTAGGAGTTCTTTCCTTGCCACCATCCGGGACATGGGGAGAGTGCTAGCTCCCTGCCTCGTGGATTTTTACATGTTACGACGCACAGCTTCTGCAATATCTCCTATGGTTTCCCCCTCAAGAAGTTATTACGGCTTGTCCGTAAACCTACTTTCACCTGGTGGCCTGCAGCATTTCGTTAGACTTGTGGTCCTGAGCTATAAACGAGGGATGGACCTAAGCATCGACTATTTTCTAGCCTTTTGTATCCGAAGAGGGTGGGTCATTCAACTCGATAATGCCTCTAGCTAAGAAATTTTATGACCGTGATTACGTTGTTTACGTCAAAATTTCACGGTTGTAATGATCGTTATTTGTTTGTCCAGTTAAATAAATGTTCTGTTGCGGAAGAAAGCCTTCCTTTCTTTAGATGAAGATGGGGTCACAAGGGTATCGTTGTCGATGCTTTGATTGTTATTGGTTGCTTACTGATGTGTGACCTTTTTTTTCGCAGTGGTCAATCCTGTTCCTCCGTTTCCTGTGAACACACTTGTCGTTAGGTACCTTCTTCAAGGCGGACAGTTTCAGTTGGGTTACTTTCTCTGCAGCAAGTTTGCGCAGCGGTCGAGTACCATCACGCTCGAGCTCGACCTCGTACGGTGGTGGAGGAAGAATCAGATCCAGTAATGGACCAATACGTTCCATACGATATTCCCGTTGTGAGGGAGAGAGAGAGAGAGAGAGAGAGATATCCTAAGAACAAACAAGTTACTGCCGATGAGGGCGATGTTGCTTTCGATGGGGTGGATCTATCCTCGGAGTGGTATCGTGATCTCCTTACTGAAGAGGGAGTAGTACTTGTCAGACCCCTCTGCCGATCCAACCTTGACAAGTATCTTGCTTCCCTTAATGTTCCTTCGGGTCGGCCTGAGACCAGCGGAGAACTTGTCAGGTCGGCAAAATATACGGAAGCGTTGTGACTCTGCATGGGGGTCAGTTTTTGCTTTTACTTCGGCCTCGCTTTTATAAAATTTTCCTTTAACGAAAGGTTTCGTGCAGGGCCTTTACGTGATGAACGAGGCTCTTAGGGCGAGCAATCTTGAAGCAAAGATGGCTCAGTTCAAAGCTGATATCTCTTAGAATGAAAATCTCGTTTGAAGGGCGAGGTCGAGGCATACCTTCTTCGCGAGAAAGAGTCCAAGCTGGAGCGAGCACGCCTTCTCTTCCGTGAGCGTAGAGCTGGTGGAAGAGAGATGGCTTCAATCATGACTGCTCATTTGACGTGGTTCACAGACGACTTTGGAGAGTATCAGCACACATATAATTCCTCCGGGGACTATCGCGAGTGTAGAGGCTCCGTTTGTGCTCTATGGCGCACGCAGGGAAGCGATTTATGAATTCAAGACCAAAGTAGCGATGATGTCGAGGAATTTTGCCGGTCTTTCCAGGACGGAGTCGACGAACCCTCAAATTGTAAAAAAAGATTTGGAAGCACTGGGCCCTGATTCCCGTTTCTTCAGATTCTGAGGAGTTTGCCCCTACCGCTCCGAGAGAGGATGTCGAGGTCGAACAGTGTGTGGACCAATTGAGAGTTAGTGATTAATCGATCGGAACGTCAATGTCTGGAAAATTCAAATTACATCCGTGAAGGGTATGCGTGTGTTTAAGGGATTGTGATCCCTATGTTGTATTTATGTTATTGCTTTTCCCAAGTATGGCCGTTCAAACTTATCGGGACTAGCCGTTTGTGGCTTTGAATCCCTGCCGCTCTGCGGCTTTTCTTTTATTGAAGTATGTTTCATTTAAGTGGTGTACGAGTAGCGTTATGGATGTAGAGGGAAGTCTTCTGGAAGTGCTGGCCACAAATTTTGATTTCTTTTATAGTGCGTTATTATCCTTGTCTCGGATGTATGTGGACCTATCCTACTAGAGGAGGTCTAAACGTTCATTTAGAAAACTGTTGATATAGTGATCGGGGAAAATTGACGAATGCGATAAATGAGTGAGCGTGTGCACTTATGATTTAGTAGTTAATTTATAGTCGTGGACGGACTGTTTTGGGTGATTTGTTGCGAGTTTGAAACTAGATTTTCTAAGGTTTTCTCGAGACGTCTCGCTTTTTTTATTCCAAAAACTTGTTTTCTGTGATCTCAAGTTTAGAATGGGGTTTAGTGATTTGTTTGGAGATCGTTTTTGACCGTATGTCCGAAAGCCATATGCGTAGTAGTTTGCTGAGAAGTGCTATTTTATTCAAAAGTCCCCTTAGTGTTTTGTTTTTCGAAACGTTTTGCGGGTTTCAAAGATATTTGGTTGTTGTCCTGAAGACTTATACGTTGTCCGAAGGATGATTTTGGAAGCAATCGAAGTTTTGAAGTATTTCAAGCGATAAAAGAGATTTGTGAGACCTTTTGGAGTCGTACTGCATTTTTCTTATTATCGGAAAAAGTTTTTAAAATATTTAGTACAGAAGAAAATGTTTTAAAATGTGGGAGTATACAGATAGTACCCACTCTCCCCCACCCCCTCCCCCCCCCCCACCCCAATTTGAGAGAGGGGGGCAGCTAAACTCTTCTTGCGACGAGTTGCCTACTTACCCCTTTCGGGCATCAACCTGTCTCGTAGTTCAGTTTGTGCCTTGAGTGTTTTAACTCTGTGGTTGCTACTGCATTGATCGCATTAGTTGTAGTGACTTTTGCTGGATCGGCGACTTCTTCCGCGTTTTATCCCCTCCGGTTGGGTTAGGGCGTTGGGCTCAGTAGCTTTCTTGCTTTCTTTGTCATATGCCGTTGGTCTGGTGGATGATTCTGGATCTTGCTTTTCAGAAGCGTTTTCAGGCGGGGACTGAGTTATCTTCATGCGCTTGGGTTTAACCATAGACACCGTCGTGATCTGCCTAAGCTTATGTTCGGCCATGAAGCAGATTCTCAACTGCTTTTGGCATCCCCAGATCGCTGCGGTTATATTCAGAGTCAGAAATTTGATTCCCAGGTGATATGTTGACGGGGACTGCCTTCCTGGAATTAATCCAAGGTGTTCCCATGATTACGCTATAGAAGGCTGGGTGGTCGAAAACCACAAAGTTGATGATCCTTGTGACTTCTTTGGACATAACCGTGATTTTGATCGATCCAAGGGTCATTGACATCGTACCAGAAAAACCCGTGAGTGTTGTTGGCTTTGGTGTGACTTCGTATAGGTCGACGTTCATTATTCTGAGTGTGTCACGGATGATAACGTTAATGGTTCTTCATGTGTCTACAAGGACTCTGGAAATATCGAGATCCCTTATCACGAGATCAATTAAGAGTCGATTGTAGTAAGTTCTATCGATTCCGAGGGTCTCGTATTCCTCAAAAGTGATCGTATCATTAGGGAACTCTCGAGGCGGTGAATGATACGCGACTGACTTGGATTTCCATTTATAAGTTTTTATAGACGAGACGGTATCGTGACAGTACTGGGATCCTTCGATGATCATGTTTACCCTGCGACGATTATTGTCGTTGGCTTTATCATCTGCCCTTCTTCGATGTTTTTCATTCTCGCCCGATCGATTTCCTTGAGGACTGTTTTCCGCTGGCGGAGTATGATCGGTTGTTGGCGGGCGGTCGGTATCTCGGGTGAGGTCTTTTATGCCTTTTATCTCCAAAAGTTCTCATGCGATCAGTTTTGCCGTTAGCCTCACATCGAGGACTTTGCAGTTCGTGGTGGAATGGCCCCTAGTTTGGTGAAACTCGCAGAATGCCGTTTCGCTTAAGTCAATTTTTCGGTCCATGTGTTTCCTGATGTTCTTCCTTGTTTCGATGTGGAGTGGATGGCATAATTGTGCGTTACCCGGATATATTCCTCCCCCCCTGTCATGGACGTATTTTTCGTTGCGAAAGGTTTTCTTTTTCAGATTCTGCTCTAATGCTGCGTCTTTCGAGGATGCACCTGTGTTTTGATGTTTCTGCGGAAGGTCTTTCATCTCTTCTCGATGATGATGTAGTCCGTCGCTTTATTAAGAGCATCCAAGATCATAAGAGTTTTTTTGAGAGTTATCCACTTTATGAATTTGACTTGTACTAGAGAGTCTTCATCAGCTCATCGATAGGTACCTTGTCGTGGATTCCGCTAAGTCTAGACATGACGAGTTTAAACCGGTTCATGTAGTCATGGAGAGTTTCATCATTCTGAGGTTCCGGATTTATATTGAGCCTATGACAAGTGACCAAATTATGAATAACAAAACATAAGATAATTGAATATGAATTGCAAGTGAAAATAAAGATCTTATTGAATCATCTTTGTGCAAGGACGCTGCGATTATAAAACAGATTTTAAGAGCTTCGGCCAAAAGAGTTGTCGGCGTATCCTTAGTTCTAGCACCTAAATCATAACCCTAGTTTGAGTCGCAGCTCCATGACAAAAACCAAATTGCTAAGAATCTTTCTAAGTGCTGAATTGCACAAAATAATTTGTCTCTCTTGCGTCCCTCTCCCTTGCTTTTCTTATACATGTCTTAAAGTTCGGTGGTCTTTCCTTTTCTGCCCCCCCCCCCCCCCCCATTCGAGTTTATCCTTCCGCTTAAATCTTCCTTATCTTCTAGTTTTTCAATAACTATCTCGAAACTTTGACAATTATCTTCATTTCCATTTATCTTCTGCGGATATCCGGTAGACCTTCATTATAGTTGGGCTCTTTCTCGTCTAAAACCGTAAGTGGGCTTTTATTGGGTTTTAGACTATTTTGGGCTGTTTCGTGATTTTAGCAATTTTAACGATTTCTTTCGGAGAAATCGTCCTTCGTATGATTACACGATGCTGGCTCGGCAAAATAGTTAGCCAACCGTATAGTCAAGATAACATTGACCATTCCCATCTGTCCATCTTGCCATCACGGCAAGACGACGGCACGACTGTACCATCTCACCTTCATGGCGAGATGACCGTGTCCATAGATCCATCTCGCCATCATGGCGATATGACCTCATGACTAGTCCGTCTTGCCGTTATGGCAAGATAATGTTCCATCAAGGCGATATGGCCACACTCCTCTCGGTCAATCTTACCATCACGGTGAGACAACCACACTTTGGTCCGTCCCACCATCATGGCGAGATCACCTTGGTCGTGGTCCATCTCTCCATCACGGTGAAACGGGCTCCTTTCGATATGTCTCACCGTCATGGCGAGATGACCTCGCCAGTGGTCTATCTTGCCATCACGACGAGATGACCTCCGTGTTGTCCATCTTGCCTTCATGGCGAGATGACCTTGACCTTGTTCCAGCTCCCCATCACGGCTAGACAACCACACTCTAGTCGGTCTCGCCTTCATGGCGAGATGACCTCGTCTCTGTTTCATCTCGTCTTCAAGGAAAATTTCACCCTCTCTCTACATCCTCTCACCCTCATCGTTCGTTCGTAGTTTTCACCTTCGAGATTTGATCGAAAATACCCTTCATTTCATTTCGATCAGAGTTTCAGTCAAAGTTTTACAATAATAAGTGGTGTGATACATTGTTTTGTAAACTTTCAAACAATAAAAGAGACGGGAATGGATACCATAACGTCATTATGCACGATAACATATGAATATACAAATCAAATAATACGGAAACGGACTTCGGAAAAACACCTGAAATCGTAAAATGGCCCAAATGCCTGAAGCATGATAAAATACTTATGACTTAATTGGACTATACGCAATGACGGTTTACTCGACTTAAATAATAAAAATGGAAAAAGAGGATACAAGCAAAGTTTTCGAGAAAAGCATGGAGGTCGAGAAGATAAGGAAAGATATTATGAAAAAAAAAACTGAAATAAAAGGCAGAAAAGGAAATATGGCCGACCTTAGAGGTGTACATAAGGAAGATCAAGGTGACGAGCAAAAGGGACGTTTTTTAGACTTAAAACTCTCTGCACTTAGGAACTTTAGGCATTATTCTCAACATGCTTAGTTTCCTAGGCCTTGCACTCGATTACTAGACGAACTTGCAAAGGCATTTTAATCTTTTGTTCAAACGCTGAAATTGAAATATGTTCTACTTGATCCTCAAAAGGGGTACATAGGTAGCCTTTCAAAAGGTTCTGTCCGTAATTAGTACAAACTTTTTCTTATCTTTTTATGTCTTTTTCAAAACTAGCTGCTGCTTACATAGGTTTTCTCGACATGGGTGTTTTGGCTATCAAACTAGTTCGGTTTTGTTGCCTATGTTATTTGATTTACATTTTAATCTAGTTTGGAAGCGAACTTTCAATACGTTTTTTTTTTTTCTCGAACGCTCATACGCAAGTTCACAATAAAGGTCTGCTTTTTCTTAATTAGTTTTTTTGGCTTTCTTATTTTCCGCGCATATGTGATCAGTTTTTGTTGACCCTTGCAGAGAATCCAGATCCTCAAGAAAATTTGAGAATCTTAACTTTCCTTCGTTTATAAATAGACAGTGCAAATTTCAGTTCCCATATGCATGGTGCCATACAACTTGATCTCTCATTCCAAGTCTCCCAACACTATCTCTTATTGGTAAATATCACTAGACAGGCTTCCTCATTGACCAATAAGGATCTCATTGTGTTCTCCTTTGAATTTTGATCAAAATGTCTTTCGTGTCGTCTCAATAGGAGTTCGTAGAGATTTTTCGAAGAAAACAGGCAAGACGGTGTTTTCTAGTAAAATTTCAAGTTAAACGTCAAGAAGATGATTGTTAACTTAACACCATCATTTGCTAAACTAAATGAATTTATTTTCATCAGTTCATATGACCAACTACATAGAAAACATGCATCAGAACAATTGAAGATTTCTCAGAGCATAATCATATGAAAGCATAAGGCATAAGACCGTTCGAAGCGATCTAAACACGAAAAAACTCACTTATGATTTAAAATGAGAACAGTCCCAGATGCAATGACTGTCTACTCGACTTGGATAAGGAAAATGGAAGAAGAGGATAAATGTAAAGTTTCCAAGATAAACATGTATTTTGTGAAGATAAGGAACCCCAAAAGGATAAACTCGAATCTCGAAGAGATAGGGAAAGATGGCAGATTCTGGAAGCATGTATAAGCACATCCGAGGCAGAGAAATAAGAGGACAATTTTTAGACTCTTACAATTCTCTTCACTTAGAAACCTTAGGCATTTTTCTTGACATGCTTAGTTTTATATGTGTTGCACTCGATTACTAGACGAACTCGCAAAGGCAGTTCAATATCTTGTTCAAACTTTGTAAATTGAACTACGTTTGGCTTGATCTATGAAAATATAGGAAGTCTTTGATAAAGTTCAGTCCAAAATCAATTAAAACCTTTTTTCGCTTCTTTTTACATCATTTGCTAAACGAGCTGCGGCTTGCATAGGTCTTCTTGATATTCTCCCCAAAAACTACTATGTTTGCAATGAAAATCACTAACCTTGTAAAAAGAGCTCCCTTTGCATAAAACACTAGCAAATATATTATAAACTAGGTAAAATTCATCCATGGGCAATCTTGTATTTTTTTGACTTGGGCTTCAAGTCAGGTATTCTTTGAATTGGGCCTCTGTGTGTTGATCATCGATCGACAACGCAACTCTCTGTCTCGACTCGTACTTAGCTGAATTTGACGGGCTATGGGGTTGATCTCTCTTTGATCATCAAAAAGCCTCATAATCTCTTCAATACTCAAAAATGCACTTGAACCTGATAAGACTCTAAAACACATCCTAGATAAACATAAAAGACTCCAAATAGGTCCTATAACATGGTCTAAAGGTGGTAAATACTATGACCTATCAACTACCTCAGACTTAACCTTTGCTTGTCCTCAAGCAAAACAAGGGCAAACTTGTGGAAGAGGTTTGTAAACAGAGTGACTCACCAAAATTCCTAACTCATCATTATCACCATTACTATGTCGCAACCACAGCAAACAAGTGTCAATCTTAGAGAAACTCTAATATAGAAACCAAATCCCTTCTACCAACAACTTAGCAAATACTCGTTTGACTCACCACTCTACGAACCTCATTTCTTGCATAAAATAAAAGTGCATGCTTTACCTTGGGAGTATCGATCAGATGACACATTAACTCTTACCCTTGTAACTATCTGAACATACAAGCATTCATCTATGATACCTTTCTTCTCTCTTTCTCTCTTCTCTAAATCTCTTTATATTTTTTTTTATAAATCCAATGGATCAATGATGTTGATACAGTCATGGGTAACTGAAAAATGGGGTCATGGGTAATTTAACTATCCCTTACTTCTACCATGTCTGATCATTCATTTCTGAATAAGAATAATTGGGTCGTAGGTAATTTATCTACCCCTCTCCATCTTTCATGAAATCATCTCAATATTATATATATATATGACGAAGAGAGAGTGAGAAGGGAATCATAAGCACACAAACTTTTACCTTCCAGACTTGCAAGAGGAATCCGATCCAATATATGCCAAACCCCAAAGCTAGCAAATAACTCAAATTAGGTTGGAGGTTAGCTTTAGTTCCTTCAAACATTCTAAGCAAGTGGGATATAGTTGCAGGATGATCCACTTTGGTATCTCTAGTAATCTCTGCAATCAACAAATCTAGAATGATGTTATATAATGGTTTGATAATAGTAAAAATTTAAACAGATCATAATCTATTTCTTACTCAATAAAACACATAGCAATAAAACTAAAAATAGAAAGCAATATCAGTAAACTTCCCCCTAGACTTAAATAACATTGTTCTTAGTGTTATCTCGTCTCGGTTAAGCGGGAAAAAATTAATAAAAAATAAATATGTTAAGGATACTCGAAAATACCAGACTCTTTTACGAGTGTCGATTGATGGTAATGTAATAACGTCAACCGATGAGGATCGATATCGACAG
This sequence comes from Moricandia moricandioides, assembly GCA_905132885.1. Taxonomy (NCBI): domain Eukaryota; kingdom Viridiplantae; phylum Streptophyta; class Magnoliopsida; order Brassicales; family Brassicaceae; genus Moricandia; species Moricandia moricandioides. The sequence continues at coordinate 4,716 of CAJHQQ010000857.1, read as the reverse complement.
ATGGTTGTGCTATGTTGTCAACCGGTGGTGGTTCCTGAACTTCTTATGCTTTTTTTTAAACTGCAAATAAGGAAAAAATGAAAATTAGTAAAATCATGAAATTTAAATGAATGAAAACATACCTAATATTGGGTTAACTCCCACTTAGCCCTTCGTTATATTCTTTAGCTTGACGTTTAGCACTGTATGGACTAAGATGAGTATAGAGTGTCACTTGTTGGAAAACAAGTGTCCACATCTTCTTTGCTCATCTGAAACAAGGTACCAACGAAGCTTCTTATGGCTTCGTCACCTCTGGTCTTTTGGTTGTCCATGTTTTCCTTGGCTATATCAATTTGACTCATCCTCTCCTAATGGTTTTTAATGCGTTTGGGTAACTAGCCAATCTTGCTGTTTGTGGGTGTTGATATGTCATCCAATTCTCTAAAGATATCTTCCATCATCATGGCTTGAGATTCATATACTCCATCAAGTTTATCTTTTGCAACTTCTCCGTTACCAGCCTATATCTAAATGGTCTGCGTCCAGCATTGATTGATGGCCGAGCTCGTTCGTTATACGATGGTGTTTCGTCTCCTCTATTTGCGTGTTGTCTTTGAATCATCTGATGAATAGAGTCCATCTTTTGCTTCATCTCTTCCATGCATGTAGTTAACCAGCTGATATTGTTGTTGAATGGGTAATAGATATCATCAATCCTCTTGTAGTAGTCATCTATGAACATCTCATGAGCTCTATAGATTCCTTGTGCCATGTCATCTACTTCTGCTCTACTGTAGTAGTCAGTTGATGGACTTGTCTCCTCAACATTCTCTGGTGGTAAACACAGATGAGTGTAGCCAACCACTGCTGCTCTTTGGAGAATCTTTCTTATTTTTTTTTGGACACATTGATGATTTTGCCATCTATGTCTCATGCATTGCCATCTTCATCTCTATAAACTCCATACTCATCTCTGGTTTCCCAACAAAATCGTGTTCTAGCTGGATCAAACACTTCAGGGTCAGATCTATAACCGTCAAAGTCTACTGTTTGATGAGTGTCGATTGATGGCAAAATTGTTGCGTCTTTCGATGCTTTGTTGTTATATGCTTGGTTGTCATGTTTCTGTTGTCTGAAGAGATTTCCTGATCCAATGGCCATTGCGAGTATGTCTGCTACATCAACCTTAGATACATTGAGAATTCTTCCATCCATTGCTCGTGCATATCATTCTGGATCTCTCATGATTCCAAACTCATATGGTCTGAGATAATCATATTCTTCATTGTAATCTGCCGGATTAGCATCGAGCGATGGTATAAAACCACCGTCGATCGATGTCGCGTAACAGGTTCCATTGGATTCTCTGACATTTCCAGCCTCCTGTAGTGCAAGAGCACAGTACTCAATTTCTTCTTCTTCAAGATAAGAAGCGCCGTAATCTAGGTTAGACATCAATCGACGTCGAAGGGTGGGTGTCGACTAATTGTGTGTTGTCACCATTGACCGTGTGTTTGGGCTTGGTGTTGATCGATGATCCATCATCCGAATCATCCTCTTTCTTGAAATCGCAGAAACACGTGGCCAAAAGTCCTGGTTCATGAACCAAATCAATAAGAACAGTCTTGGTTCTAGTTTGAACAGGTTCATAGTAATTATTTTGATCAATAAAGGATAAATATAACATGTTTGTCTTTGATGTAGCTTTTAGTATGCACTCTCAAATTAACCCTATGAGCTACTTTTTACTCTCTCAAAAAAGAGGTTCAGTGTAGTACTTAGGGATCGAATCCACATAAACTCTAAGATTACTCAATCTATTTATTGCCTGAATTAATGCTAGGTGAAAGTATTAATTTATGAATAGTGATTTAAAGGTTGGTTTAGTTTATAAAGATTATTGGGAAGACTTTGGCGAACTCTCAGGTAAACAAAGTAATGATGACTAACAGAATGCTAAGAGTTTTAGTGAAGCGATGTTCTGACCTCAAACTCTAAGGTTTAAGTAAGTAAGCTACTTCTAAACAAATACGACTTTTATATGTGATATGTTCTGTAATCTCCTAATTCAACTCTCGTTTGTTATTAGTGTTTTTGACTGTTTACGATATGCTTCATTTTATAGCCAAGCTCTCGCTTGCGCTACAACATCCTATAATCTAAAGTTGAGGTGATCAGATTCAACTTTAGCATTCAGATATACTTAAACAAAGAATTAATTAGAATAACCCTAACAATTTCATAGCATCAGCAAGCCATTAACTACCCTAGAAGAACCCTAAATCTAACAATGGACTACTTAGACATGGTTGTGATAAACATGATGAATAAGTGAATGAATCACATAGAAATAACAATAAGAAACCAGGGAGTTCAAGAACTTAGTCTGAGATTGGAATAGATCTCTCGCTCCAATGGTAGCTGTAAAAGTTGCAAGTATCAAAAGGGTTGTAAAAACAAGTCTCTCTTGCAAAACAGCTAAGAAACCTAATAAATAGGCTAAAATGCGGCAAGGGACTTGTCTTGCAAATAATGGAACTTTTGGGTAAAATTGTGATTTCTTCAAATCTTCTATTAACTTGTGGAAGTGTTGACCGTCGATCAACACTCAGGGTGAGACGTCGATCGATGGTTTCTGCGTATTCTGGTTCTGACTTTGATTTTACGACTTAGCATTCTTTAATGCTCTAGAATGATCTAAAAGCTCCAATTGCTTCCAATGAGTACATGGACCTGTAAAAATTATAAAATAATACCAACTGCATATAAAAGACTCTAAAATGGTATATATATCATGGGTAAAATCAGGTAAAGACCATGACTTATCAACTGCCCCAGACTTTTGCTTGTCCTCAAGCAAAACATAGAATGAATCAGTGAAAGGTATGAAAACACAAAGACTTCCCAGCTCCTTAGAACACTGTTTCACCTATGTTTCTATTGCAAACCCATCAAGCGCATTTCCATGTACCTTGCTTAGCTAATTAAACTTCCCTACCACAACCTACTAGAAGTTATCTGGCATACCCTCTACTATCCTCATTTAAATACATAATATAGGGTGCATGCTTTATCCTGGGGGTAACAATCAGAGGACAGGTTGATTCTTACTCAAGCAAGTGTATGAACCAATGGTAACCTTTTTAATCCGTTTCTCTCTCTTCTTTCGTCTCTGAATCTTTTTAAATATCAAACTCAATGGACAATGATGCTGATACAGTCCATCTTGCCATGTTATTTTTGATTTTTTTTTAAAACAAAGTAGTAGGAGAATAATGGGGTCAACGGTAATGTACATATCCCTCGCTTCCAACAATGTGTGATCATTCCTTTTGGAATTAGAATAATGGGGTCATAGGTATTTACCTACCCCTCTGCATCTCAGGAAATCATCTCAATCTTTTCTGTATATATATATATGTATCCTTTTTTAGATTCCGAAGAAAGGTGAGAGGAGGATCAGAAAGTAAAGTAATTTTACCTTTCAGATTTGCAAGAGTATTCTGATCCTATGTATACCAAGCCCCATAACAAGCAAGTATAGTTACATTGGTTGGAGGTTAGCTTTGGTTCCTTCAAAAGTTCTTAGCAAGTGTGGGTGCTACATGATAATAAATCTACTTAGCTTTTCCATTCAATATCAGAATGATTCTAGAAAATGGTGAAATAAACTGTTCCAGAAAAATGTTATAGTCTAAACCTAACTTCTAATTTTGACTCAATAAAACAGTTTAAAAACCGTTTTTATGAAATAAAGAATCAAAAATAAAATACGGTATCAGTAAGTACCTCGCCTAGACTTGAAGAACACTTTTTTAGTGTTAAAATGGTCTAAGACTGGCGGGTTTAAATAAAGTGGAAGGGAAAGAAGTTAGTTGTTGGGATTTAAGAACTAGTACCTATCTGTCATAGTCGCTACCGATAGACGGTGCCCAATGATTATCGATCGATGGTCGATGGACAGCATGAACCCGTCGGCAAGTAATTGTAAAAAGTGTCTATTTCTGATCATATCCCTTTGTGTTAGAACTGTTAGACACTCAAAAACATGTTAAATCAGCAAATGGTGATAAAAATAATAAACATAAGTTCTAAATCCAACAAAACAAACGAAATAAAATAAGTTTATGAATAACTCTGAAAATAAAATAAAAAGGAGGAGAGAAAAATATAAGGCTACTGCTCCTCAGTAGTGTCTGTGTCTGGCCGGCGTGGTGGTGCTGGAGCTGCTGGCAGTGACCTCGCTCTGGTACGCGGACAGCTGAAGCACTGGCACCTGGACATCACCTCTATCCTACCCCATATTGTGTGAAGTGCGCCTACCACGAATCTCGGGAAGTCTCTGTGATCGTGGATGGGGATCTCTGGGATCTGTGGGAATGCTGGAAGAGGGGGGGGGGGGGGGGAGGCTGCTTCTGGCTCAACTGCTCCCCGTGCGTACGCTGCTCTGAGTCCTCCTCTGCGGTGTATACGGACAGGTCCATTGCGCAAGAGGAACTCATCCGGTCTGAACTCAAGGCGTGCTGGGATGTCCGTGAATTATATCACATCACGCTCTGGAGCTCTATCATATGAGGCCATGCATCAACCACAAAATACCAGTAGCATCCTTCCTTTAGACACCCTGCCCTCATCAAGTGAGCGTAATCCAGGTACTCTATCTGGTCCTGCGAATGGAACAAGGTCATGAAGACACGATGATGGGGTAGCACCCTGGAGGCCGTGTTCTGCATG